>PVKC010010168.1:0-26026 GCA_004027635.1 Crocidura indochinensis
TACTGGGCAGGCGTGGATGCAGAGAAATTCCCCAACATCATTAACTTTTGATTAAGATGGCATATTCCAGATAAAATATAATTAAGCTATTTCATCACTATTCTATACACATTTGTTTCTTTACAGCATTTCATATTGTTATTTTCTGAACTTATTTCACTACAGTTTATTATTTTTATGTAAAATCTTATAGTAAACACTAATCAATTGATACTTTGGATTTATAGAAAAATTTTACTTACTGTTTTTCTTTTTTTAATATGGGAACTATTGGGTCTACTAAGTGTCAATTTCCTAGGTAACATTATGAGTTTAAGTATTAAAAATACTTACCAAAATACTTAATTCTATTTATATAAACAAATAAATTTATTACTTAAGAGACTTTGTTCCTGCTATTTTTACTGTTATTGATATTTTCTACTATTAGAGATAGTGTACTTTGTATTTACAATAGACTGGTGATTTGTATTTATAGTATAGTTAATTCACAAAACATTCCAGATTCGCTAAATTGTAAAACTTTTATGTCAAAATTAAATTTTCAATTTCAAAGTATTTTAATTCACATATTATTTTCTCCTGAAGTGTTCTTTGGTATGTTCTTCATCTTTTTGTTTTTTGGAATAACATTTCTACATTCTGTCATTAGTTTCCAGATTTTTAAAATATACTCATTAAATTCCTTTCGTACAGATAATGTGCAATTTGACAATTATTTTGGTTCAGTCATTACTTAGGTGATCTTTCATTTTTCTGATTGACCTGGGAAGAAAAACAAGCAAATTGCTAGGCTTTTACATTCCCTAGGAGACAAGAGGGAGTGTATTTGGAATAATATAAGATTAGCCAAAGTCATCTAGAATACAGACTGTGACTCTTGAAGGCACTGCAGGTCAAAATGCACTCAGATCTGAAATTGGTAGAGTCAAAACATCCTGCCTTGTGCAGAAATGATTGCAAGCTTTAAAGAAGCAGTTAAGAAAATAAAAATAAGATCTTGCCATGAGAGTTGTAAATAAGATGCAATAGTGTTTTAGGCTGACTGATTCACAAAAACAAACTTTATAACCATTGGCTGAGTATCTTCTGAAAACAAAGATTTAAGTAGAATTGTGTTATTGTTTGCCAGTGAGGCAAGTTTTCTGTTGTGATACACTTCAAAATCAAGCCAACTTTTCCAGGTGGTGAGGTCATGGAAAAATTAGTGTGGGGGAGAAGCAGTGTTAGATCCAGAGCTTTTGCTTTTATATATACATACATGTGTATTTATACATGTATTTATACACATATATGTACATGTTTATATGAATAAAGTGCTTTGCCTTTAATATACACATATGTATACATATACATAGACATATATGACCTTCTTTATTAGACATCAGGTACTTCGTTTAACTAAAGTAATTAAGTAACTTTCACAAAGTTGCATAACCAAAATTAAAACTAGTGTTTCCTAGAGCTTTTTTGTTTGTTTTATTTTCTATGCTGGGGAAAAATTATTTTTTGTTTTTATGACAATAATTTTTATTTTGACCAAAGTGGATTACATATCTTTCATAGTAATATTTTAGGTACATAGTGACATTGGAAAATTATTTTTAAGAAATAATATTATAGTTACATCACAATTCATTTAATAATTAAGAAATTTTCTGCATTCTGAAGTCACCTATATCATTAATAATTTAAGTCAATTAACTTTAATAAAAAATCAAAATTAACAAAATTATTATTATTTTTTTTTGGTTTTGGGGTCACACCCGGCAGTGCTCAGGGGTTACTCCTGGCTCCATGCTCAGAAATTGCTCCTGGCAGGCACGGGGGACCATATGGAGCACAGGGATTCGAACCGATGACCTTTTGCATGAAAGGCAAACGCCTTACCTCCATGCTATCTCCCGGGCCCACAAAATTATTTTTGTCATTAGAGCTTTACCAATTTTTATTGCTTTTATTAAATTACCAGCAATTATCCAATTTATGACATGAGAAAAGGAGCATAAAGATTTCTGGTAAGACTAATTTGAGGGTTCCCCCTTGTTTTGGTTTTTGTTTTGCTTCTTCCAGGATTTGGGATACTTCAATCAGAACTTTGTGCTTAGGTATCATTCTTGGTGGTGCTTAGTGGTACTGGAGATTAAACTGGATCCAGCTCCATTTAAAGCAAACACCTTAACCATTGTAGAATATTTCTAGTCTTTGTTTTACAAGCGAGAACATCTTCATCTTCAATCCTCCAAAGTGCAGTATGTATCTTTCTCTGACCCTGAGTTAACTTTCTGCACTTCTTATCACAAGTGACCTCCACCTTGATGTGTATGTCAGCATTCATGCTTTGGCCTTTATTTTCACCTTATTCACTGGTATTTGTGTATATGAATAATATAGTCATCTGTCAGGTACTTTCATTCCATATCAAAACATTAAAATGTTTCCCGAGTTGGTAAATAGTTACCTTCTCAAATTAGCCATGGCTCCAAACTGTCCTGGATGTTTTCATGTAACAGAATCTTCAGAACAGCCTAATGACTCAGAAAATAAAGAATAGGACCAGAGATATAGTGCAAAATGTAGAGAGTTTACCATGTCTGTGAATGTCTGGGGTTGTATTCCCTGCATCCCTTATAGACCCCTGAGCCTGCCAGGAATGATTCCTGAATGCATAGCCAGGAGTAATCCCTGAGCACTGATGGATGTGACTCCAAAACAAAATTATCAACAAACACAAAAAAATTAAAAAAAAGAAAATAAAGAATAATTGTTCAGAACAACAGAGTACCTCTAGCACTCTCCTCCAGTATTGAATTCTCTATTTATTCTGCTTGGAAACAATTCTTTTGACAACAGTGGTTAAATGTTTAGAATGTATCAAATAAAAGAATTCAATTTTTATGACTCTTAGATTGGTTGTTTTAAAGTGACTACAATTAATTCTCATTACATGAATACTATCATTGTAGAAATATATCAAATATATTAAATATACTAAATAGTTGCCTTTCCAACAGTCATTCAACAATCTGGAAAACATTCTGATATTTTAATGTTTCTTGATGTGAAAGGGTAAGAATTCCTCGAGGTAAATGAAATATCAAGATTGATAGTTTTATTGGATTATGTAGCTCCTCAGATTTCCTTGGAAATTCCACTATTTCAAAATAGCTATGCCAATGTACACATTTAACAGTAGAGTAAAAGTTCATATTACATCACTGCTACTGGTTGATAGTATAAATTTATGTCACATTTTCCGAGAAAATATTTGTACACCATTCATATGACAGACATAAGTATCCAAAATATATAAAATATTCATGGAACTTAACAAGAAGAAAACAACCCCACCTCTAAAATAGATGAGAGGTGAAGATGAACAGAAACTTTCTCAAACAAGACACCAAAAGTTATAAGAAAAATGCTCTTCATCTCTTATCATCAGGGAGATGCAAATTAAGACAAAATGTAATCTCACACCAGTGAACCTGCGCACATCACAAAGAACGACAACAACATATACTTACATTGCTGGTGGGGATGCTAATTAACTTTGTCCTTTTAGAAAACAATATGGGCAGCCCCTACCCCCAAGAAAACCAAACCTAGGAGTGGAGTTTCCATCTGACCCAGAAATTCCATTTTGTGATATTTACCCCAAGGACATAAAATCTCTATTCAGAAGAGACATTTTCACCCTGTTCATTGTATCACTATTCACAATAGCTTAAATCTGGAAACAACTCAAGAATTTAAAGTTAGTAAAGAAACTGTACTACATACACACAATGGGATAGTATTATGCTTTATGAAAAGATGAAATCATGTAATTTGCTGATACATAGATGGATTTGCAGAGTATGGTTCTGAGTGAAGTTAGAAGGAGAGGGATTGACACAAAGTGATGCCTTTTAAATGTGGAATGTAAAGAAATAAAGTAGGAGTATAACAAATTTCCACAGGCAACAAAAACTGAAAACTTGCCTACTGTAAGAAACAGAAGGAGGGAACAGGGAAGGTGAGAGGGTGTTAACAGCATAGAGGTGGAGAGACTCTGTGACAATGGTGAGGGTAAGCTGACACTTTGGTGGAGAATGTGGCGTTGGTATTCGTTATGCATGAAATACTAGAATTGCAAGTATTATAAACCATTATGTCTAAAATTTAAGAAACTTCTTCTGGAGTTTATTGTGATACAAAGGTATACATGAAGTTGTTAATCCCCAGCTTCTACACAGAGTTGAGAGACTTCAGAGATCTGCAACTCTAAGGCAGGATGGAAAGCCCTTCTTGAACACATGGGGCACTCAGTAAGTCAGACACCAGTCCTTTCTGGTGGGTTTTACCTGAGAGAATTATTCAAGCCAGTCAATTCTGAACTGTTCACTCTGCATCTGGAAGTTTCAATTAAGGTTCTGGACCAAACCTTCCCTTTTGCCTTTATTCAGCTTTTTGACAACCCTGATGTCTTCCTTTTGTGCCTCAGTACAGTGTGAGATGACTTTTTACTCCAGGGCTCAAATGCTCATCTTTTGGTCTTCTTTTTTATTTTTTGACAACACCTAATTTGAGCGTCTGTTGGAATACAAAACAATGATTTCATGTCAAAGAAAATTTTGGTTTTTGCTTACCTCTCAAGAATTCCTCTATTTTGCATTTTTTTAGCTTCTTTGGATACTTTACTTTGTTGCCAGCTTTATGACTCCTTTGAAAACTTTGTTTTATATATTTAATTGGTTTGAATTGCTTTTTCATGAGGTACATTCATAGTATCCAATCCATCATATTGTCAGAAATACAAACTTTATGACAGCCATCTAATATATTAAGTTATCTCATCGAATGAAACATTGATTTAGAAAAATATTATATTCATCCTTTGTCTAAGATAAATCATAACATCTCACAGTGATGAATCCTGGATGTTGATAGAACTGGAATATATTGAGGGACCATACTATATAGTATATTAACATGCATGAAAAATATATAATCTTAAACTGTTGACATTGCCAAGGCAATAATGATGAAAGAAATTGATACTCTAATCCAGCTATACAAGGCAGAGGCTCATGGAGAGATAACATATGCATGCAAGGAGGATGATGAAAGGACTCTGAAGTTGAAACACTAGATTTGCATACATTTACGCATTGTGTATTACATTTTGTTCATTTGTGTATTACATTTTCTGATCTCCGATTGCCTCATTAACAATGAAGATAAGATCATGTACACAAAACTCATTGTTATAATACTTAATCATTAACATACAGTCAGTTATTTCTTTATATCAGGGATAGCCAACATAACTCACATAGGTTTTAAATAATATGTTGTACTTAAAGAAACTTAAACTATGACTTAACCTACCATATTAGTTGGGAATCAAACACTGCTTTTCTAAATTTGTTAAAAGACTTATGGATTTGTCCAGCCAAAGGTGATTAGTCATATTTTTCTACCTGCCCTGCAACAAGGGGACTAAAGAATACACATCAAATGTTAGCCAGCTATCTCTCTTTTAGCCATACGGTTACTGTATAAACATGTTTCTTCATCGTCCAGTGCATTTTTGCCTAACATGTCCATATTCCCAAAGAAGTCACTGTTAATAGTTAAAGAAGGATTAAGTTACTTCCTTGTTATTACTGAATCAAGAGCCATCATCTCACTAACATGAGAAGACTAGTCTTTGCTTAGGACTTTGGCCACTGTCCCTATCTACTTGGTGCTCAGTCAGCTGCAGTGGTGAAAGCACCACAACACAATCAAATATGTCTTCCAGTGACCTGGTGAAACATTTTTCTTGTTTCCCTTATCTAGTTTTTGAGAATCATGAAAAAAGAAAGGTTTTTCTAAGGTTGAAACCTATGCTTATTCAACAAAACAGGCACCTCTCAAATCTCACACTTTTCATTAATGTTCTGTGTTTCCTGGAATTGAACTGTACTATCACAACCTTGTTCATTTTGCTGGTGAAACAAGTTTGAAGAGAGGTAGAAAATGTGACATTGAAGTTGCTGAAAAAGTTGCTGATCCATTTCTCTAGTTTCCTACAGAATCTCAAAAGATTTCCATGTGAGCATTCCTAGATAATTTCATTTAAGAATCCTGTGGAAAAATTCACTTAATAGTTAGAGCCCAAGATCTAGGGAATTATCATCTAACACTTTTAACAACAATAACAACAACAATGACAAAAAAGTATTGAATTAACAAATTAACAGAAAATCTTTAAAGTCTTAAATCTTTGATTTTTATTATTTGGATTTTTCCATTTTTATCTTTTATTTTTGGGTTTTGAGTCACACCCTGCATCACTCAGGGGTTACTCCTGATTTTATGCTCAGAAATCGCTCCTGGCAGGCTCAGGGGACCATATGAGATGCCAGGATTCGAACCACTGTTCCTCCGCATGCAAGGAAAACGCCTTACCTCCATGCTATCTCTCCGCCCCCTTCATTTTTATCTTGGGTCATAAAATGAGAATCAAGAGAACACAAATTTAGCATTGCAATCAGAACTAGTAAGTACTTGCAAAAGGCTCAATCTGTAACTAGCACTGTCCAATAAAACTTCCCTTACTTAAAGGCATCTTCTGTATCTGTACTATGCAATAGATTAGCCAGTAACCATGTGACTGTCAAACCCTTGATATATGATTACTAGGGTAGGGAATTTAATTTTTAATTTAACTTAGTTAATATAGTGACTTAAATAGTTAATATAGTGACTTGGAGATCACAGAACATCAACAGGAACTTTGCAGAAACAATAAATAGATTTATCTTTTCCTGAAAGTTTTCCTTAAAGTTTCATCTTTTTTTTTTGTTTGGGGGTTATAAAAGGAAATGCTCAGGAGTTATTTATTATTCTTGATATCTTCAGGGAACCACTTGGGGTGCTGGGAATAAGATACAGTTTAGGTCTATGCAAACAAACACTGTTACTACTGTATTATCTCTCTGAATGCACCATTATATCTTTAATAAAAGGAAAGTAGGAAGAAGAAAAGACTGACTCTCTTCTACAATGAGAAGTTGGGGAAAAGAAACCATTCTCATACTAGAATAAGTTACACTATGCAAAATGTTGCATTTGCTAAATACAAATTTTTCCTCTGATGACATGAGTTGGTGCACATTTGATTTTCTTCAGTATAAATCTATGCTTTCTCGAAACTCAAGCCATCTGAGCCCCAAGGGAATTCTTACATTTTTATATGTTACTTTATCTAAAGATCATGTATTACATAGTTTCTCATAATACATTTGTTCCAAAAACCAATCCTACCACTTTACTCACTCTTAATAGGTTCCACCAGCCTATTCAAAGACTCTTACTAAATTTAACCTTTGCATAACCCATGCAAAATTCTATTCACAATTGTCCCAAAAAGCAGTATATTTTATATTGCTTATTTACAAAGTGAAATTATTTTAACCCCACCCCTAAATTATTTTTAAAAATGTTAGAGTAATAAGAAAATTTGTGAAAATTAATGTATCTCACAATGGGATCATTAAGTGATTATCAGAAACTTCGCTAAGTGATATTTTTGCTAGTTGATTTTCTGTTATTTGTTTTGTTTCTGAACATTAGGTGGTTTTGAATCCACATTGATGTCTAAAGGGGTGTGTATTGAAATAAAAATAGCCATGTGGTCCAGAAGATCTAAGGTTTGTAACTAATATTATTGCTTTTGTGAAGCTTTATTTTGACTGTTAGGGCATCTCAAAATAATAGAAAGTAGGGTAGGGTACCTATATTCACTTGAAAAAGTCCTGGAGATGTCAGTTCCAGTGTCAGCATGCTTGGAGTTTTTGTTGGCTTGGCATCTCTTTAGAGCTTTGTGGTGAGCTGTGAAGCTGAGCCGTTGCTAAGTGGCAGTTGTAGATTGTGAATGCAGCTTGTGTGGCTTAGGCAGGACAGGGACTTGGCTCTCCTCCTCCTCCCAAGATTGTCATTTTCAACTACATGCATGCTGTATTCATAGTTCTTATTGCTTGGTATACATCTCTTTTTAGAATAGAGTCTACGGAATTGGCCAAATAAGACATGGCAACTGCTTTTGTGGGGCCAACTCTTCTATTTTAAATGAGTGACACCATATACCCTACATTTTTACTCAGACCCTAATGCCTGTGTGATATATAAGGAAGATTCTGTGCTAGAAAAATATAAAAAGAGCATTAAAATTTCTATAGAATTTGACTTTAAGGGAAAAACAAACCCTTTTGGTTTTATTATGGCTTTTCTTTTATTTTACTGTCATTCTGTAGTTTGGAATAATTTGAGGAATGCTTATCAAATGTATCAGTCAAAAATTCAAGCATATATGTATTATCAAAAGTGAAACACCTACTCTTTTACTAGAAAACATAAAATGATGTATCATCTTGAATGTATTACTTGAATAATTCTATACTGAAGTAATTTTCCTGACCTATTCAAAGATGTTAGATGTTTGACTCAATAAAGATAATAAATAATGTACTTTGATGCAATTTCCTTATGAGCAATGAGAATAAGAAACTTAACGTTTCTTCTCCAAATTCAGTAGATTAGTTATAGGTTAAAAATAAAAGGCTACTTTTAAAATGAGATCTGTAAGCACATTATACCCAATATGAAATTGGAGTGAACTCCAATAGAGAAAAATAATTTTATAATCTGTAGACATATCACATGAGAAATGTGTTATTCTTCTCTTTCCAAGATGTTCAATCGTATATAATAAGTTTCTTACTAAAACTTCATTTACTGCCGCTAAAAAAAAATCTTTAGTTACAATGGACATGCTTTAGCTCTGAATAGGTAAAGATCATATTTCTATAGTAGAAATATAGTATATTTCTATAGTAAATTTCCTATAATTTTTGTTCTGCAAATTCAACTAGCATTTCTTTCCTTCTGTGTTTGCTCCAAGTAATATTTATCAAATTCAGTTATATGGAAAGACTCAACATAATGAAAAAGACTCAACATAATGAAATAGTCCCATTATTGTCACTTTTAGTTTTTTTTTTGTTGTTAAACTTTACAAGGGTCTCTGAATAGGCTGGTAGAATCTATTAGGGGTGAGTGAAAATTTAGATAATTTTCTAAATTAATAATCCACATAAATAAGATAATCCACATAAGTCAGAGAATCATAGTAACATCAGTAAAGGGAAGTTTTACCTTCTCTATAATATTCAGTTGAAATCAAGGTATATGTACAGCTGAACAATGTCAGACTCTTTATTTATCTAAGATGCAATTTTTCCCTTAAATTCCTTCTTCATCTTTTTGTAATCTCTAAATTAAATAAATTTCAAGCAAAAAAGAATTTAACAATAAACTATTGTACTTTAAATAAATGTCTTTTCATTATTTTAAGATTCCAGAGTTCTTTTTAATAACATTTTTTGATAATGTGGTTGTGAACATTTCAATTAAAACAGAAAACTGGAAGTAGAAAGTTATAACTTTATTAGAAAAAAATAAACTACTTCTTCAAGTCAAAGCCAAAGCACCTAAGCATCTTTTAATAATATCTGTGGATACTTCATTTTTGTTTGCCATCAAATACTTGAAAAAATTCTGCTGAACCAAATCAAGGCTACCGAAGTGGAACTACATAATAAGTGGAGACTGTGCAAAAAAAAATGTCACCAATGCCAAGATCCATCAGACACTGCCTATAGAATGGTGCCTTATAATATTTAATTTTTATTATTTAATAAATGAAATTTTAAGTGCATGAAAGGCAGATTGTATCTCAGTTCTTGGACAGCTCTAACAATTATTATTTTATTTAGAATAGGCCATCAAACATATTGGTATTCGATGTCTAGAAACAGATTTTTAGAATATTGATTCAATAAGTTGTGAAAACAATTTATAAATACAAACACAAAATATTGCATCTATTACATGTTTTCTCACACATGCCATTAGTTACTATTTTAATATTTTAGGTGATATTTAAAAAACACTAAATATCAGAATGAAATATTCATGATCAGATGTCTTTATAATTAAATTGAGATATATTTCACATTTTAGGGCAAACAGTTTACTTTATTGTAAGTTCAGCAGTCTATAAAATACTTGTTTTGCACACATACAACCTGGGTTTTATTATTGGCATCCAAAAGGTTCTCCTGAAACCCCAAAATAAAGCAATATTAACAATTTTTTTATCTAATTCTATAGATATTATAAGCAATCTACTTACAGGCTAGTTACAATCTTTCCATTCCATACATATCACATGGGTCATTTTCTTTTTTCTTTCCTTTTTTTTTGAGGGGGGACTGGGACACATCTGGTGATGCTCAGGGGTTACTCATGGCTATGCACTCAGAAATCACTCCTGGCTTGCGGGACCATATGGGACGCTGGGGGAAAGAATAGCTGTCTGTCCTGGGTCAGTCACGTGAAAGGAAAGCAACCTACACTGACCTCACATGGGTCATTTTCAGTTTAGCTTTAAGAGAAGACAGTTGAATTCCCCAGTAAAAGAAATTCTAGAGAGGGAAAGACACTTCAACAAAAGACTACTTTATATCTCAATTAATAGACTCCTGCCCTATACTTATTAACTTTCTGTAAAGATGTATCTATTTTTATTACTATTTATTTATAAAGCTTCTTTCTCTAAATATAAATAATAACATGCTTCTCATGAAACATCTATGAGCTATCTATTACCTCCTTTGTCTTTGCATATATTCCATGTACCAGAGTACAATTTTTAAAACAATTTCTCCCTTTAGTCATTTGTTTGCCATACTAATTAGCTTATAGATTTTACTTGCCAGATTCCAAGTTATATTTATTTTCCTGATCTTTATATCAGTGAGCTAGATACTTCCAAATATTCCCCCAAATGTTAATTTGACATAATTTAGATTTATGCTTTTTTAAGGGAGAGGAACAAAACGAACACATTTCTCATCTTTCCTTGAAATTAGATATGTCTCTGTGATCAAATTTTGGTATTATCAAAAATCAAACTTGTGTTTAGCTTCTAGGGACATTTTTAAAAATCTCGATGTGCATAGTTAGTTTCTTTCTTGCCTTCCTCCTGGATGGCTGGAGTGCAGATATGATTATTGAAACCTGAGTAATATGGATGAAGCAACAGCAAAAGCTTGTGTACAGTAACTACCTTGTCAGATAAATAAAACAAATTTAGACCCTTGAGAACTTTGTAAATCAGACTTCTCATACCTTATTCTATATTTATATATGAGATAAATAAGCTTGTATATATCTTGTATAAACCCTTCCTGAGAGTACAAAAAAATCTAATTTTAAACTAGAACAGTGGGTTGTCCTTGCTATTTTAAGCCCTATACTTAAACTTATATTTCTTTGTCTTAGATTTTAGTTTTGGGGACAATGTTGCTCTTAATTTCTTGTAGCTGTGTCCAAGTTTTTATTCACTCAAATTCTTATTAAAATAAAAAAGAAGAATTTTATAGACACTCATAAAAATAAAAATTAGAGCAAGAGAGATAGTACTGTGTGTAACATGGTTACCTGAGTACCACCAGAGGTGAACCCTAGGTGCAGAACCAGGAACAAGATCTGAAAATAGCTGGGTGCTTCCCCAAACTCAAGCAAATAGTAACAGTGAAAAAATAAATAACAGACCCTGGTGTGATAATAAAGTGGATATGACACTTGTCATGCACACAGACAACCTGGCTTTGATTACTGACATTCTAAAGGGCTTCCTGAGTACTAAGCACAGATGCAGGAGTAGCCCTGAACACAGTTGGGTGTGACTCCGAACCCAAGAATAAAACAGCATTAACACATTTAATTTAATTTTTATTTTACAAACAAGCAACATAGTTCATGCTTCCAGTTACCAAATTATCTCAAGTATTGACTGATCTTGAGGCTAAAAACTGTAATTTTCTCAGAATGGAGGTAGCAAGGTAGGTACACCTCCCTTCTAGTTAGATATAGCAGCCACCATGCCCAACTTTATCCTACATATAAATAGCTCAGCTTCACAGCTCCAGAAGTGGTTGGCTGCATATGTGCTTGCTTGACACATTCTCCAAATTTCACAGTACTAATAACCTGGGAGGAGCATAGAAAATTTTATGAGAAAATTGTTTCGAAGTCCAGAAAGTTCAATTAGTAAGAAACAATAACTCAGAAGACTCAACCAGATCAACCAGCTCAGTAAATCAGCACTGACTTCAGTAACAACACATTGTGAGATATAGCAATTATCACATTGATGGAATTTTACAAGAAAAAAAAAATCTAACCCCATCAAAAATGGGGAAAAGAAATGAACGCTTTGTCAAAGAAGAAATACAAATGGCCAAAAGGCACATGAAATATGCTCCACATCACTAATCTTCAGGGAGATGCAAATCAAAACAACTATGAGGTATCATCTCACTCCACAGAGATTGTCGCACGTCACAAAGACTGAAAACAAGCAGTGCTGGCGGGGATGTGGAGAGAAAGGAACTCTTACCCACTGCTGGTGGGATTGCCGTCTAGTCCAACCTTTATGGAAAGCGATATGGAGATTCCTCCAAAAACTGGAAATTGAGCTCCCATACGATCCAGCTATACCACTCCTATACCACACAAAAATACAATACAAAAATCCCTTCCTCACGCCTATATTCATTGCAGTGGTATTTACAATAGCCAGACTCTGGAAACAACCTAGATACCCCTCAACAGCTCAATGGCTAAGAAACTGTGATATATACACAATTATCACAAATTGACTTAGAATTCTAAAAGTCTCACTTTTAGTGGGGGGAAGGACACACTAGTAGGGAGCATTGAATGCCTAGAATAACTGTTTTATAAACAAAATTTTAAAATATAGTGTTTAAATAAAATATATTAAACTTAAGCAACATAATAATGACAAATAATAGTTGAGATGAAAGTAAAGATGAATTTCATTAAATTTCCCCAAGTCTTTTATATATTACTCTCTCTTTTTATTTCTTAAAATTTATATCAGTTTTAAATAATAGTTATAACCTGATATAGAAAGTATTTAAATTCTCAAAAGTTTTGTTTACTTTTGCTCCAAAACTGAAAATGTTAAAAATCACATATAAAATAATGGTTGTTTCTTTGAACAAACATAAAGTATAATAAGACTTCAATTCTTTCCCTTTGGGCCTAATATAATGATTTGTGCAATATTTTAAAAATTTCCACTATTAAATGCAAAGAAATTTATTTTATAATATATTAAGACTTAAAATAATTCCAAATTTTTAAATTTCACATCTTTATATTTCTTTTATTTTTGTTGTCTTTGTTGATATTTTCCCTAGACTATCTTATTGTCTTTTTTATGGAAAAGAAGATACTTGTTTCTTTGATCTATCATGAAATCACTGAATTTATGCAGCTTATTAGTCATTTTATTTAATCTTTGGAATGTATTCCATTCTCATCTTGAAGACATTTTCTTTGGAGCCAATTCACTTCCTGTTCTAACTTGGATTGCCTTTCAAGTTTACAGTGGAATCAACTTCTGCGAATTTAGTTTATTGGAACTCCTGAATTATTTCACCATTTTCCCCTTTCATTCCTTTTTATTTATCTGTTTTTTTCCTATTGTTTTTTGGCACTATCATTTTGTTGCAGCATTAAATCGAATAACTTCTTCATGAAGTATACCTGATAGTTCAATAATCTTTAATGTGTCTGAAAATAATATGACTTAATCATTGTTTTTTATTTATTTATTTTTTGCATAGACTCCCCGGGAGGATTATGTTTTCATATGCTATGTTCCATCTAATCCCTAGGTAATAAAAATAAACTTTAACACATTTAATTTCTCTATCGACACATGGCTGCATTTTATATTCTTTTAAAGTTGATCACAGCTACTTTTTATCAAAGTTTCACATTCCTAAGTATCTTTCAAGATATACTTGCGGCCCAAAATTTAATTTTTAGATGCCAGTAAACATTTGATATAATCATATATATGCTTGTTCAATGTATTGTGTATACTTAACTGCATTTGTATTATTTGGGGGAATAAATATTAATACAAGGAAACTATATCTCCCCTCATAATGTCAAGAACTCCAAAGTATCTTAAGTCTGGGATCTGACTTTTATGTACACTGTGCCCTCATTAGTACAATACTACTTACTTAGATTCAAAGATTTTGAAAGCTTTATAAAAAATTCAGCCCAGAGATTACCCATTTTAGTGATCAGCATCAGATATATTTTGTTTTGTTTTGTTTCAGAGCCACTCCCAGCAGTGATCAGGCTTTTTGTTGGCTCTGCACTCAGAAATTACTCCTAGATTTGGGGATTCTAGTCTCATTTAAAATTTATTTTTAACTTTATTTAAGCAATCACATTTACAAATATATTAATAGTTGAGTTTAAGGCATATAATAGTTCAGCACCAATGCCACCAAGAATGTCAGCTCCCATCACCAGTCGTTCCCATATGCCATCATCTCCCAAACCCCAATTCACTCACTTCCCTTATTTCTCTGTCTTTAAAGTTTCATTAGCTTAGACATCTTGTTTTCATTGAATTTGTGTCTGTACTTTGTATGTACAGACTTACCACTCTCGCATTTACCCAATATAACCAAACTTCAGAATCCTATAGCCTCATTATTTCTATTTCCCATATTTTTTCCTTCTTGCCTTAATTTCTCTTCTATGTCCTTTTTATCCCCAGGTTCTGGGGTCAAGGATGTTCTGGGCATCCCCACTTTATTACAATACATTCCTCATCCAGTTATTCCTCATATGACAAATAATTGATATTACCTGTTTATCTTACTTCACACCTGATATCTACCAGTTTCAACTAGTCTGCAGCAAATTGTATTGTTCAAGGTGACTTGAAGCTGTGTATAAGTGACACATCTACAGAATCCATTCAGCTGTGGTTGGATATATAGCTTAACTCCATATCTTAGGAGTATTATTGATTTTCATTATAATTACAATTCATTGCCGAATTATTCATTGCAGCAACAAATAATGGTGTGCATATGTCCTTTGTAATGAATGTTTTTAAGTCCTGGGCATAGATATTTAGAAGTTGAACTGCTGGGTCATATGGCAGTTTACTGAAGGACTTTACATACATACCAGGGGAATTGAACCAAGCAAGATTCTCATCAGTAGTGAATTAGATTTTTTTTGCCACATTCATATCAGCACATATTGTTTCTACTATTTTTGATAGTGGTATTCTCACTAGTGTGAAATGATGTGTCAGTGTTGTCTTGATTTGAATTTTCCTAATGATAAGTGTTGCTGAGCACTTTTTTCATGTGTCTATTAGCATTCCACTTGTCTTTCTCAGAGAGTGTCTGCTCATTGCCTCTCCCCACTTTTTTGATAAGATTTTTTAATTTAAGTTCCAGCTCACTACATGAATTGATGAGTGCAGTTAGAGAAATAACTACATTGAGAACTATCCTAACAATGTGAATGAATGAGAGAAGAATAAAGCCTGTCTAGAGTATAGACAGGGGTGGGGTGGGGAGGAGGGAGATTTGGAATATTGGTGATGGGAATGTTGCACTGGTGAAGGGGATATTCTTTACATGACTAAAACCCAACCATAATCATGTTTGTAATAAAGGTGTTTAAATAAAGATATTAATTAAAAAAGATTTTTATATTTGTTTTTTGTGGATCTTTGTTAATATTTCATGTATCTTGTATAGTAAGTCCTTAAGTAAAGTGTTTAATGAGAATATTTTCCCATTTAATTAGTTGTCTTTTAGTTTTAGATTTTGTTTCTTTTCCTATACAGATTTTTTTAATTTGTTATAGTTTCATTGATTTGCTTTTAATTTTGTTGCCTTTACCAGTGGTATCATGTCATTAAAGATGCTTTTAAGTTCCAAATTTGCAGCTTTCTGCCTATGCTTTTCTCAATATTTTTATAATTTCTGGTCAGATCTCTATGTCTTTGATCAACTTTGAATAGACATTTTTGAAAGCTATTAGTTCAAAGGATAGAGCTTTAATTTCTTATGTAGCTATCCAGTTTTCTTAGCACCATTTATTGAAATCTTTACTCTGAAATACACTATAGTCTTATATGTATGCATGAGACCAAGTTTGTAAGAAATGACAAAAGAGCTTGAGAGTTTCTACTTATGCCTTCATATGGCAAAATAAGTATTGAAAATATGAAAAAAAAATAGCATCTAAATCTGTTCAAAAAGACAAAACAGGGTAAGACCTAATATACAGTTGTGTCAAATTTGATCCTCAGTACCCCAAGGTCCCCTGAGTCACTCTGAAGTGATCCTTGAGCTCAGAGGCAGAAGTAAGCCTTTATAATTGCCAGGTATGGCCCCCAAACAAACAAAGCAAAAACATAACTTGAATCAATAAAGCATTAACAAAGACAATTATTTTAAATAATGTAAAATAAATTGAATAGCAATGGCTCTCATTAAGCATAGACAAATAGGAAAAACTAATTGTTTCAAGTGCAGAGGATAATAATTATTGTTTTTAATTGGCTTTGAAAATTTTCTATTCAGTTTTAAAAGTTATAATGCACACATTTATTTTTCTAAGGCAAAGAAATTTCCAAGTCAAATTTTAAAACATCTTCATT
Source organism: Crocidura indochinensis (assembly GCA_004027635.1). Lineage (NCBI taxonomy): Eukaryota > Metazoa > Chordata > Mammalia > Eulipotyphla > Soricidae > Crocidura > Crocidura indochinensis. Next base: position 16,622 of record PVKC010010168.1, read on the forward strand.
GTCTTTATAACTTTAGGCAATTACAGAAATTAATTCAAAATTCTTCACCTGTAGTTTGAGGTCACCAACTGAAAGAGTAATATTAATATTACTTTAATGCTCTGAAACTTGAAAGAAAAAACGTTGGCTTTATATTATAAAATAGATAACAAATCAGTTCACATTTTAAAGTCAGTTAAAATTAACCTAAATTGCATAGTATAAAATTAAAAATTTTATATATGAATGGTTGAAGCAGAGTTTTAAAAAGGAAACCAGAACCTTCAGAAAAATTGGACATAAGTCTGTGGCTTAAAAGTACTATGATTTGGGGTTAGGGAGAAAAAAAATGTATTGCGACTCTCAAAGATATTAAAAGGTAACGCAAGATAGAAGAGAAGGTAATTTTATTTTGTCAGTAACTCTCATTCTCTTTTGCCTTTCTTGGAAAACCAAGAAATATTTTTCTCCATGTATCAATGCTCCTGGTGACCACTGAATGAAAGTGAAACCTATCCTATATTCCTGGTGCTAGTGAATTAATTATATGTAGTCAAGAGTCACCAATAAAAGTATGGCATTATTGTTGGAAAATAGCCCTCACCATATATTTTATGCATAATAGGCTTACAGTACTGTTTAAATCTTCTATTTTATTTTTGGTACATGGATTAGTTTTGCTATTAGTTTTAAAAGGCATAAAAAGGACATGTATGTCTTTTCAACATTTTATGTGTGTTTTCTTTGACGGCTTTAACTCTTGCAGAATATTTTCTTATACAGTGATGATTCCCCCCCCTTTTAATCTTTTCTTCTCTTTGTGAACTGTTCAATAGGGAATTTAGTGAAAGAGTCCCTCAGTTTAATGCTTATGTTTGAACCAAGTCATGGGTATTGTTGGACGTGTTCTTATGGCCCCATATACTCTGATAACGCCACGTGGCTTTATTTCTTGTTTGCATAGGCACATTAAAATGAAAAAAATGCTATACATGCAAATAAGTTCTTATCTAATAGAGATGGGAACACACAAATCTTATAGTGCAATGGAACCTTACACCCTGAATATTGACATAAAGACCTGGCACAGGCCTCAGAAGAATGGGCATTCTCTACCCACTCCAATCTAGGGAAGACATCTACAAAACATCCAAGGTTGTCTATAACATCATCTGGAGACAATCCTCTACCAGGGAAGACCCTAGGGCTGCTCTAACATCGACCTACTCAAAATAGACTTCCCTTAACACTGAGAAGACTTAACACCAACAATGACCTGCTTACGGGACAGGGCTTTCTGTATTGTCCCTTAATTGTGAGGTGAAACTAGAGGATACTCCACACCAGCCTGACTTCAGTGTAGGATGTGCGGATTCCAGGATCTTTAATACAGAAATCTGATGCCAACAATAGAGACTGCATGAAAAATAAAACTGTATTGGCACTACAGACAATGACTTGGATTGAATAAACTAGTTTGCCTGGAGCCTAGAGTTGGTCTTATGCCAGGAAACTTCAGGGGTAGTGTCTCCTTGTATTTAGACCAAGCCTTTTCTGTTCCATGTCCCCCATATTTTGGTGGGCCTATGTAAACAATATTTGCCACTCTAACACCATTTTTACTGTGCTCTTTTGACTCTAACCCTTAAATAAAACCTTAAACTTTTGTTGTTAACTTAAACTAATATGCATGTGCATGAAAATATAAAAAAAATACTATGCCTTAGATGTTTAAGGAGTCACATAAATTTCATGACTTTAGATTGTTTTGTGTACTGCTAAGAAATGTGATAATGTACTACAATCTGGGGACTTGTGGACAAAGTAATTGTACATGGGTTCCGCCTTATTTTTCTTAATGTTCTTTGTAAGTTCAATATTTAGGCATCAGCAAGGGGATTTCTTTTGAGAACTCTGTTTATGGGTGATTGTCCTTGCACTGTAACTTTACCTTCTCCTATTTGCATCATAGTTCTCATAATTAAAAATAAAAAAATTAAAAATAATAAAAGTATAGTACTCAAATATTCAAGTATAGTTATTGGGTTATCTTTCCCTCTATTCAATTGTCTTTTGCCATGTACTCATAAAGTTTATAGTGTTAATGTATGGACCCTTCCATTATTTTAAAATAATGACATTTGTAACACATTTTAACTTAATTTTTATTCTTGGGAAGGCACACCCAGTACTGCTCAGGGCTTGTTCTTGTCTCTAAGCTCAGAAATTATTCCCTAACATGCTAAGAGTACCAAAGATTATGTCCAGGATTGAACTGTATACAAAGTTTGGTCATATGCAAAACAAGCACTCAATCAGTAGTAATATCTCTCTGGACCTTAAGTTTTGTTTATAATATAGACATATTAACTTTTCTTTTAGTTAGTTTGTTTTACTCTTCCATATTTTTAATGTTTATTTATGTCCTCAAATCTAAAATCTTTTTAACTAGGAAACAGCAACAATTAGATCTAAGATGAAATCAGAAGCCATTCCATCCTTGATATGTGCAAAAACCAAGAACACTAATTATAGAAGACTAACTTTGACAACCTCAACTGAACAGAACTTTTCCTGGGTCCAATAAGAAAGTCCCTAGCCTAGACTTTGGCCTGGGATTTGGAAAAAAACAAGATCGTAATTCCAGAGTTTGACTTTGATATCTATGACTGAGCAGAACTTCTGGAACCACAGGAAAGACTATATCCTAGCCTTTGTCCTAAAATTGGTGCAAAAACCAAGATAACTACAGAAAACTGACTACAACAACCATGATAGAGCAGAACTACTAGAACTACTAGAATTATAAAGACTCTATCCTAGACTTCTCCTATGATGGGTGTAAATACCAAGATTCCCTAACTACAGAGGACTGATTTTGTCAGCCACAACTGAACAGAACATTTCCTGACACCATATAAAGACCATGGGGTTCGATAATGAGCATGTCTGGAGCCTATAGTTGCTCCCACGACAGTATGCTTCAAGTGTGGAGAAATCCTGTATCACTTAGGCCCAGGGAAATCCCTTTCCAATTCCCCCAATACTTACTGTGCCTATGGAAAAAAAAAAGAAAGGAAGAGAAAGAAAAGGCACAAAACCTTTCTATACCAGCCCTCCTTCCCCTTTTTATTTTTGTTTTTATTGTTGTTTAGTAGTTGTTTATTGTGGCTGTTGAGTATTTTGATATTTCTTTCCCTCTTTTTTTTTTTTTTTGGTTTTTGGGTCACACCCAGCAGTGCTCAGGGGTTATTCCTGGCTCCATGCTCAGAAATTGCTCCTGGCAGGCACAGGGGACCATATGGGGCACCGGGATTCAAACCTTTTGCATGAAAGGTAAACGCCTTACCTCCATGCTATCTCCCGGGTCCCATTTTCCCTCTTCTTTTAATGTGATATTGATAGCTCCTAGACAGATTCCTCCAAGCTTTTTTTTTTTCCCAACAGAACCACAGAACTTGAATCATCTTGCTCTGTCTCATATATTGAGTGGGAAATAAATAAAAAATTGTATGGTACCAGTTGCAAACAGTCACATGAACATTGAGTGGAAATATTATTGGGCTTAAATACCAAACCCAAAGTCAAAGACAGCAGAATCAAGATCTACAAGTTATATTCTAAAAGCACAGGCTAACACTAGCTGTCCAGGAGGAAAAGTCGTGAGGTATAGGTTGCATACTGGGAAGTAGGGGGAAGTGAGGTTAACACTGGTGGTGGGATTTACCCTAATTCACTGTCACTATGTACCTTAAATATAACTTGAAAGACTTGTAATTCACATGGGTCTCAATAAAAATTATTTTTAAAAAAAATCTAAAGTATTTTATAGAAAGCATATAACTGGCTTAATTAAACCACCATGCCAATCTTTCTATGACTGAATATAGAGATTTTCAATCTAATTTAATATAATGAAATTATTAATGAGGTAAAATTTGCATCTGCCATGTTTCTTTTTATCAGATCATCAATCCATTTGTGTCCTATTTCTTCATTATTGCCTTCTTTATTGTTATGTTGACATTTTCCAGTGTATAATTTTAATTTTCTTGTCATTTATTTTCCTCTTCATGTTTATTAATTTCACTCATGATAACAATTGGTATTTACAGTAATTTAGGCTTAGTAATAAAGCAGTCTAATAGATGTAAAAATTTTGCCCCAAAGCATTCCAATCTTTTTTTCTCATCCTATGTGGCATCATTATATTAGAAATTATATATTTATAAACCATAAGCACAGTTCATAATCATCAGTTTATATGTTTGTCTTTTAAATCATGTGAGTGAAGAAAACAAGTCACAAACAAGAAAATATTTACTGATGTATTTACTTATATATTTACCTTTACCAGAGTTCTTTCATTCTTCATATAATTTCTTTTTTTTTTTTTTTTTTTTTGGTTTTTGGTTTTGGGGCCACACCCGGCTGTGCTCAGGGGTTACTCCTGGCTGTCTGCTCAGAAATAGCTCCTGGCAGGCACGGGGAACCATATGGGACACCGGGATTCGAACCAACCACCTTTGGTCCTGGATCGGCTGTTTGCAAGGCAAATGCCGCTATGCTAGCTCTCCGGGCCCACACCTCTCGGTTCTACATATAATTTCAATAGACTATTATCTCAGTAGATTGTCGTGTTGTATAGATAGGTGGATTCCCTTTAGACTTTCCAAGAAATATTATTAGTGATAAATTATTTTAGTTTTGTTTATCCGTTAGAATCTTCAATTATAGTTTGCTTTTGAGGAATAACTTTCTAGACACAGCATATTGATTAATAGTTTTTCTATCAGTACTTGCAATGCTATGTCGTCTACCTCTGACCAGAAGGTTTCTTATGGGAATTTCTCACAAAGAGTGATTTCACTTAATGAGTTGTTTATCTCAGGCTCCTTTCAAGATTCTCTAAAGTTTTTTTTTTTTTGATAGTTTGACCATGTTATACATAGATATATTTATATTTGAATTTATTTTACTGAAAGTTCATTGAGCTTCTTAAAGACTCAGATTAAAAATCTTCATACCCCCAAAAAACAAACAAAAAAATCTTCATTAAGTTTAGGGGTCCAGGAGATAGCATGGAGGTGGGGTGTTTGCCTTTCATGCAAAAGGTCATCGGTTTGAATCCCGGTGCCCCATATGGTCCCCTGTGCCTGCCAGGAGCAATTTCTGAGCATGGAGCCAGGAGTAACCCCTGAGCACTGCCGGGTGTGACCCAAAAACCAAAAAAAAAAAAAACAACTTCATTAATTTTAGAATATGATCTGTCATTGTGCTGTCCAATATATTTCTGCCTCTATCTCTTTGGTCCTTATGAATATACTATTCATCATGGCTATGTTTAAGAATGACTTGATTTTGTTTGTTTTTATTTATCCATTTTAAATTTATTTCTTGGACTGAATTTTCTTAAATGGATCTATCTCTGCTTGCTGATTATATATCATTTTCTGCCAGTTTTACTATACTAAAGATGTCCTGTATTTTTCTTCTTTGTTGTTGTTGTTTGTTTGTCTATGGTTGTTTTGGGGCCACACTCAACAGCACTCAGGGATGACTCCTATATCCGGGTTCAGAACTCAGGGGACCCTATGAGATGCAGGATATTGAACCCAAGTTGACAGCATGTAAAGCAAATGCTCTATGTGTTGTGCTATTGCTCCAACCCTTGTCAAGCTTTATATTATTTCTATTATTAGGCCTTGCAACTCCAGAATTTTAATTTCTTTTGCTTTTGCCTTTTTTTCCCCATACCTTGTAGTATTCAGGGCTCTGCACTCAGGAACTCCCCGGTGGGCTATGGGAGTCATATATATTGGCTGTAGAAGATCCAACAGAGATCTGCCACGTGCAAGGCAAACACCCTAACTTCTGTACTATACCTCTGATCACTTAACTTTTTTTTTTCTAAAATTTATCTAATTGATAATCTCCATTATATGCTCTTACTTTCATCATGCTTCCTTTGCTATTTTAACATACTTATAACAAATAATTAAAATGTATTCGAATGAATTCATCAGCAGGACTTCTCTAAGAAAGTTCAACTGTTTTAGACAAGTTTTAGACTTTTTGTTTGTCTGTATGTTTTGAGGTTGAACCTGCAGGAGTTCAAGGGTTACTCCTGTCTCTGGACTCAGAAATCGCTCCTGGCAAGCTCAGGGGACCACATGGTATCCCAGGATAGAATCACTGTCTGCACTGGATCGGCTGCTTGCGAAGCAAATACCCTACCCCGTGCTATCTTTCTGGCCTCAAGCTTTAGACTTTTTTCATGTATGTAGGCCTTATTTTTCTGTTTCTTTTAAACAAATAGGTGCTATTTGTTTAAGTAACAACACATTTCATATAATTTAAATTGTAAAAGCAAAGTTAAAATTAAAATATGTTCTCAAAATGTATTGCAGTTTTGCCTTATTATTATTTGTTTTGCTTTTATTTATTGCAGTTTTGGGTTATTATTAATTGTTTGTTTTATTTGTGTTTGTTTTTTAGTTTACAACAGGTGGAGCTCAGGGGTTAGTTCTTGCTCTGCACTGAGAAATTACTCCTGGCATGCTCTGGGTGCCAAAGATAAAACCCACGTTGATTGAATGCAAAGCAAAGCTGTATTTGCTACAGCTATGGACTTTTATTATTATTATTATTATTTTTATTGTACTGTAAGATCTGTGTAGAGTGGTGATGATAACTACCACTAAATATTTACTTGCTTAATCTAGTAGTTAGGTAATGATTAGACAAAGATCTTAAATGCCTTGAACCAGTTGGTATCTAATACTTTGCTGAGGGACTTTTCTAGTCTTATATGTATATTGTAATACACATTCAAAATTTCCACAGGTAGTTTACAAAACTGCCTAAGCTTGCAGTTTAATAGTTGTGCCTTTCATATGTAGATCTTCCATTCACTTAAAATGACTTCTAGTAAGGATTAAAATAAGAATAAAATTTCTCTTTTTTTCTGTTTCAGTCATTGTAAGTCTTTTCTTTCTTACTCTCTTTGCCTTCATTTTTTTAAAACTATATAGTAATTACTTTTTCATTTTCTGCAGTAATCACAGAAAATAAATTGGAGCAGTTTATTTAAGAGGTGATTCCAGAAAGGCATTTTTTTTCTTCACCAATTTTGTGATATATTATTTATATGCCTTGTTTTTCAAATGGCAGAACTTTCTCCTGTCCTTTTAGGTAGAAAATTGGTTCATTCAGTTGCTAATAATTTACCAATACAAGCAATAATGTAATGTGCTTTCCCCTCTAAGCATCACTTAATTGCATCAACAACTTTTTAAACAATTCTATCTTTTAAAATAATCTATATCTATAAAATATCTATAAAAAGTCTATAAATGCAAAAATGCAAGCATTTTTTTTACAAAAACAGAAAGACTAGAACTTATGAATTTGTACTTTAAAAAGATGAATATTTTATTAAACAATTTTATAGAGTTGTTATTGAGGTTATTTGTTACTTGACTGTCAGTTTTTGCATGTATTTTTTAAATTTATTTTAAATTGTTTCTTTTTTCTCATGATTTCTTCTCAGAAATATTATTTGTTTTTGAAGCTTTTTAACTTCTGAATAATTTGATATTTGGTAGAATTATATTTATCACTGATATATATTTTACAATTAAATAGTTTAATCAAGGAGGGGTCACACTCAGCAATGCCCAGCACTTACTCCTGGCTGTGTTCAAAGAACCAGATGAGAATCTATAGATTAACCCACATTGGCCAGATACAAGGCAAGCACCTAGTGACATAGTTTTTAGATCATACAATAATATATTTTCTCTCTTTCCTTATTCTGTATTCATTAATTTTCTCACAGGTAGGTGTTGAACTTTCTCAATAAATTTCTCACAGGTAGGTGTTGAATTTTCTAAGCAGATTCTCTAATACTTTTCAAATTTCTACAATTTTCTTTAAGTTTACCTTTCTAGTTTTTTCTGATATACTTTACTTCAGTTTGTCACATTTAAATTTTACACTAAACATTTTTGTAATTGTGTTGTTAACACTTGCGATTTAATTTTGTAATCTCTTCCAGAGTTTGTAGTCTATCTTATCAGCAGTATTTTAATTTGTATCATTATTTCTTGTGTAAATGAATTCATATCTACTTTAATGTATTTTATTTCTCTCCTTTTATTTCCTTATATTATTTTTAATTCATTAAAGATTTACATAATTATTTTAATACTTATTGATTGACTCTGAAATTAAACCTCATATTTCTATTATTCTAATGACATCTATTAAAACAGCATATGTGTACCTGAAAAAAATAGAATAATTTTTTTAGCAACCTCTGAGATACTTGTACTATGGAAAGTTTAATCTTTGGCCATTACCACTACTCTAACCAATACATTTTTTTATGGCTCTATAATTCTTAGAATCAACCGTGTGTGTGTGTGTGTGTGTGTGTGTGTGTGTGTGTGTGTGTGTATTTGTTGCTGGTGATAGAGGTTGGGGGGGTCATACCTGCTGTGCTCAAGTTTACTCCTAAAAGTGCCTGGAAAGACCATTATTGGTGATGCTGGGGGACAAAACAGGTAAGTCCCAAGCAAGGCAAGTGTGTTTAGTACTTGCCTTACTCTTCTCCCACTACGAAACTTCTTTTAAGGCAATAATCAGACAGAACATTTCCCTGGATGGATTTATTAATGGTAAGTAGGTAATATTTTTGTCTCCATCATTTACATTTTCCTTTGTTTTGTTTTGGGGGCACCACTGGAAATGCTCAGGTGTTGCTCCTGGCTCTGTAGTCAGGAATTACTCCTAGTTGTGCTCTTAGGATTCTATGAGATGCCTGAAATTTACCTGGGTCAGTGTATGCAAGCCAAGCACCCTAACACTGTTCTCTTCAGCCCCAATCTATAAATAAAAATATTTTGTTTCTTTCATTTTTGTCTGGCTTCAACCAATTAAATTCCCATCTTTTACCAACCTAATGCTCTTTCTCAGAACCACTGCAGAAATTTTGCATCCCATGGTCTACATTAATCAGGTAAACAAGTGTTACTTGAATTTAACAGAAAAGTAAAACAATAACCACAAAAAATGTAATGCTTTAACTTCCATCACTCATGCTTTTCAATCTTTTGAAATTTTTCTTATGTTCCTACATTCAGGTCTATATTAGATACTATGTTTATAAAAAAAACACTGTTATCATTCAATCTTAGTGCTTAAATGGTGAAGTTTGGAAACTTATCTTTTAGAAAACCTTTGACATGATATCATAAATAACTATTGTATGTCTACATTTTACTACTCCACTATTTTTATAACTTATCATTTTTCATGAAAACATTATTCTTAGTTATCTGATGTCACATTTTTGTTGATGTTTCAATGCTTATGCAAACTAATGGTGAACAGAAAAATAAGTATAAACTGCTTTGTAAACTC
>PVKC010010169.1:0-25982 GCA_004027635.1 Crocidura indochinensis
GGCGGGGGTGCTTACCCAGAGATACCAGGTGCCTGTAGTTCTCCAGCATCACATCCCTGTATAGGAGTCTCTGGGCAGGGTCCAGTAGCTGCCACTCCTTCTGGGTGAAGTCCACAGATATATCCTTGAACAACACGCATCCCTGCAACAGCCCAATCTGCTCAGTCTGGAGTGTGCAATGCCAGATGGCAGAGAAAACAGGCATAGGATCACCTACTGTGTTCACCGCGGGTGCTTACAGGAAATGTCACAAAGGAGGTCGAGCATGTACTTTCCTTTGTGTTCTACATTGTGAGAGAAGTAATTAATAGCAGACAGATGTGGTCTCTCAATTTACAGAAGGATTCAGCAGACAATTTTAATTCCTCCATCAGCATTGATTTATTCAAGTCGTATAGGACACTGGTCCTGATTTCTGATAAACATACATCTGCAAGAATGAAGTATGGGAACTCGAGGGGAATGGATGTCCAATAGATGTTCATGAGCTTCGTGAGTTCATGAGGGGGCAGGAAGATTAAATTCCCTGGTTTGTTCAAGCTGTATTTTACCAGGAAGAGAAAAATTAGATTGCATGCCACGAATGAGGTTTGTGCGAATAAGGACATAGACAAATTTCAACCACACCAAGTGAAGGGAAATACAAGCAAGACTATGATGGATTAATGTGGACATGCTTTGAGAACAAAAAGAGCAACAGAAGGATTAAGTGGCTAGACTCAGAGGTTTCGAATTTTCTTGTATAGACCACTGGCCTTCAATAATTTAACCACCACAACAGTAAAGGTTCAGAAATTTCAATAACATAAGACTCTACCACTGTGCAGCATACACAAAACTTAATCATCTAAATTTTTTAGAAACAAAACTGACTTAAAACGGCATTCTGATACTTGCTTTCTATACTCTATCCTAGTAAATTATCTTGCATAGTTCCCTAGAGCTGATATTCCTACTTTGGAGATTATTTCCTGGGACAAAGGAAACATGAAATAAATGCATTTATTTATTTGGAAAAATAATGAAGCATCCTAAAGCAGAAATTCTTCAGACATGAATGAGGCTGCAATGGGGTATTTGACAATGTCTGAAGATAATTTATAATAGGCACACTGAGGAAAGGGTATAGCTGGGTGGAGACCAGAGATATTATTAACCACCCTATTAATGCACAGGCTGCCTCAAAAAGAAATGATCTGACCCAAAGTATTGATGGTGTTGAGGCTGATAAATCCAATTTATTTATTTATTTATGTTTGGTTTGGGGGCCACACCTGTGATATTCACAGGTTATTCCTGCCTCTGTGTTCAGGATTACTCCTGGAAGACTCAGGAGACCATTTGGGTTGCTGAGGACTGAACCTAGGTTGACTGTGTGCAAGGTAAATGCCTTATCTGCTATACTATTACTCAGGACCCAAATTTTATTACTTTACTTTTTTGATCCAGAGGCAGCATGACTCAGGGGCTACTCTTAGCATGATGCTTGGAGGTTGATGCTTTGAGAGATCGTGTGACACCAGGGATGGTACAAGGTGCTACTACATGCCCAACCAGCATTCCAGCTCATTGAGAATTACTTCTGCCTGAGGAGGCGAATTGAGTTTAATTTAATTTGGGGGAGAACACACTTGGATATACTAAGGACTTATTCCTGGCTCTGTGCTCAGGGATAACTCCTGGTACTACTTGTGGTATCAGGGATTGATCTCGGGTTAGTCATATGTAAGGCAAGTACCTTTACCCACTATACTCAAAGTACAGGAGTGAAGTTCTAAGATGACAATATGCTTTTGGAAACCAGGACTATCTCAGTGATATCTGAAGCCATTAGAACAGGGATTTTGCTCACAAAGAATTTAAAGACTAAGGGCCCTACCTGAGGGGGGGCATCAGAGGAAGGAACCAAAACCAGGCATCAACTGCTGAACCTACAGCATCTCCAATAGCCCTAGTGCTCAGTAAGCACTTGCTGAATAAATGAAAAGAGTTTTCCTGGAGGCCCTTGGTGGTGACAATTTCAGGAATATGCAACTCTCCTAACTCAATGGGCTTGGAATCCTAATACAGCTATTCAAGCAGAGGCTTGCTGGGAGGTGAAACATTTTGACTAGTTCCCGGAAGACAGAGAGTAGAAGGTGGAAAGTGGAAGTTTGTGCTCACCCCAGTACAAAGCATGCATAGAAACTCCTGATTGTGTAATTCTATTCAGAGCCTGGGGGTGCTCCCAGTCCTTATAGAAGCAGGCATAAAGTGGGGAGGGTGGGTAGGCAGACTCCACACAGGGGTAGGGAGCACAGGTATCCTTAACCTGTGGCTGAAGGTGACAGCTCAGGGGACATTCGGACAGGCTATAGAGTCCTCTAAACCCCACAGCCCAAGAGAGAAGTTGAGTGCTGCACTCAGACCCTACCTGAGGGTTGTGCTGAATGGCTGCTCTTGGGGAACATGTGGATGCTTGAGCATCAGACTTTCCACCCACTCCCTTTTGGACAGGGACACAGGTGCCCTTAACTTGCTTCTTTGCCCCCTTGGTGCAGCCTAAAGAGGACTCTGCCTATATACAGCTCCGCAAGATTCCTGTCATAGAGGCCCCAATATTTCTTTCACTCAAAGAAAATCTTACAGGAGGGGCCCGGGAGATAGCATGGGGGTAAGGCGTTTGCCTTTCATGCAAAAGGTCATCAGTTCAAATCCTGGTGCCCCATATGGTCCCCCGTGCCTGCCAGGACCAATTTCTGAGCATGGAGCCAGGAGTAACCCCTGAGCACTGCCGGGTGTGACCCAAAAACCAAAAAAAAAAAAATCTTACAGGAAATATAAATTTATGCCAAGAAGGTCCACACCAGCCACCAAAACTAACTTATTATGGTTTTGTGTCTCTGTGTGGTTCTCCTATCAGGGCCAGGGGCCCTATTGGCCAGCCAGGCAGTTCAGAGCCAGGCCTGAGGATTATCTGGGCCACATGGGCATTGATCAGGAACCTGCAGCACTGGACTCAGAAATGCTGGGGGAAATATGAAGTGCCAGGGATTGAACCCAAGCATGTGCTTTAATCATTGTGCTATTATTTCTTTAGCCCTGCCAGTGAAGTTGGTTTTTTTTTCCATCTAGTCACCTAGAGAGCAAAACTCAGTCCAGCAGTGTTGGCTTAATCATCCAGAATTCTATAATTAATATGTAAATCTACACAGCAGCTTCAGAAAAAAATTCAGAAAGGTTCTTTTTCTTTTTCTTTTCTTTTCTTTTTTTTTCTTTTGCTTTTTTCTTTTGGGGGGGGCACACCTGGTGGTGTTCCTGAGGCTCTGCACTCAGAAATCGCTCCTGGCTCAGGGGACCATGTGGGATACCAGGGAATTGAACATAGGTCCATCCTGGGTCTGCTGCATGCAAGGCACACGCCCTTTCGCTGTGCTATCTCTACAGCCCCAGAAAGTTTTTTTTTTTAATTTTTATTTAATTGGTGGTGGTGGTGATTGTGGTGATGGTGGGGTGGAGTGGTGGTGATGGTGGTGGTGGTCAGAAAGTATATTTGTAAAAGCATGAAAAACATATGAAAAGTAGATCTGAGGAAGTAAAGGCCAGACAAACAGAGCCACCCCTAAACATCTATAACCATTTAAGAAGGGGAGATAAAGAACGATGTAAATCAATTGCTAGGGAATTAAAGGGAATATAGATAGGAAGGGAGGTAGGTAGATTGGTTTGGGGTCATAGTTAGTGGATCTCAGGAAGTACTTTCTACTTGTTTCTTTGGTTCCATACAGGGCCTTAGATAGAACCTGGACCTGTTGCATGTAAAACATGTGCCCCAGCCAGTGGAACTGTCTTAATGGCCCCAAAAGAATCAATTTTGAGAAACCAAATTAGGATTGGAATACAGGTCAGTAGCAGAAATCATGCTTTGCGTGTATGCTACTCTGCATTTGATTCCTGTGTTAACCAAAACATAAAACAAAAGAGAGAAAAACAAATTTGCATCTCTAAATGGATGTACTCATCTCTTCCATAAAATGAAATGTGTTGGCTATAAAGAAAGAAATAAGTGGACAGACGGTCAGCATTTTGTGGCCAAGCCCAGGTTACAAACACAACAAACCAAAACTCTCAAGAGAAAGTTTAAAAACAGAGTAATGTGGATGACAATATGGAGCAAATCTCTGGGTCTTAGAGTAAAACCATAGAAAACAAAAGGAAAAATGAAATGAAAGCATTACTGGGCAATTGTCAGGAGGCAGCAGATGGTCCCGAGGGGTTTCTGGGGACAAGAAAAAGGAAGATGTACCAAATGACTTCTCATGTCTCAGAATGCCAAGGGGCACGGAAAAGGACTTTATTCATGGTTCTTTCCAGAAAAATCAATTTGAACCTGAACATTGGAACTTCAGTGTTCAATCATTCACGCAACACGACAGAAGACTCAGATGATCAAGGGAAACTCAACCACAGGGTCCTTCTGGAAAGCCCCTTGGGAGGGATCGTTCTCATGGCTCAGCAGAACCTAAGAGAAAATTTAGGACTAGAGATTCATAGCATGCAAGCAAAGAGAGTTCCTGTAAAGCCAGAGAGAGAGAGAGAGAGAGTTTCAGTGAGTGGAGCATGTTTGGGTTGTGTTTGCAGGGGCCAGCTGAAACAGGCAGGGAGTCAAATTTGTTCATCTCTCCAAACAGCCACTCAGAGTGACTCCAAGACAGAGAATATCTAAAATGTGACATGGGGGAGGGTGGCTACAGTGTTTGATGCTGAAACTGAAGGCAGTCAGCTTAGTTGGTCCTATGACAGGGAGTTGGGTCAGGCATGGTGGATAGACCATTCCTGGTCCCAGAGGAGCTGAGGTGTCAGTACTGATGGCCATCAGACCCTTTTTCTAGCCAAGGAGAAAGAGTGCCAGATTTAGAAAATTCTGTTACTAGACAGAATGTAAAAGGCATCCTGTTAAATTTGAACTAATAGATTGTAAATGTTCTTAGATGATACACTTGGATAGGCTTTATGTCCAGTTTGGCAACCCTTGACTTTAAGTAGCCTGTGACTTCCTCCCAACCACAGGCAGAAGTAAATCTTGCCATGAATTTCGAATTGCAGTACACTAGAACTCCAGGTCTCTAACTGCACAATTTCTAAATAGGTGGCCTTAGAAGAGTTACGAAGTATAGAGAACTAACTTCCTTCCTTCCCTCCTTCCTTCATTCTTCCCTCCCTCCCTTCCTACCTTCCTCTCTTGCATCTTCCCTCCTATCCTTCCACAACTGGCTGTGCTCAGCTCTTACTCATAATTCTGTGCCCAGGGGTCTCTTCTAGAAGGACTCAGGAAACCATATGGGATGCCAGGGATCAAACTCATATCAGTTGTGTACAAGGTAAACACTACTCACGATACTATTGTTCTGGTCCCCTACTAGTGATGTTTCTTAAATTTGATATTTATATTCTCAGTAAAAAGGGACTAAGGGGAGGGTTTGCGAGATAATACAGTGGGTAGGGTGCTTGCCTCGATGTGGTTGATTCTAATTCAATCCCTGGCATTCCATATCAGGAATGATCCTTGAGCACAGAGCCAGGAGTTACTCCTATATACCACTAGGAATGGCCAAAATCCCCCCTAAAATTGATAAAGGTAAAAGGAAAGTAACAATCTGATACTACTGTTACCCAAGTTATATGAAGATATAGGTAAGGACTTTCCAGAAACTGGAAGCAGCCCAAGTTTTAGGTACTGTATCTGCCAGGAATTCTAATTTCATTCCTTTATTTTCAAAATTTTAATATAAAATCAGAAATATACATTAAAATTGAAATAATCTTGTTCAAACGACAAGGAAGTCTGATTTCATTGCTAATAAAGCCCCCCAACTATTGTATAAATATAAAAGATAAATTTTTAAAAACATTTTGGGAATGTCTAGAACATCTGATATAAGAGAAGAATATATTTTGGTTAGGTTCTGTTACTGAAATAATTCCTGATATAAATAGAAAATATGTTTACATGTATGTTGAAGACATCAGAGGAAATCAGTAATAGAATAAAAAAAGTATAGACTCTCACAATCAATGGAAGGGATAAAAAAGCAACAAAAATGATATAGAAAAGGTAATGGGGAAAAATGAAGGGAAACAAGAAAACTTGGTTCAAACAATGAAAATTAGGGTTCCTGGGAATAATGGGCAATAAATAGACAACTCACCTGTGCTGTGCCCATTTGCTTCTGGAAAAATGGAGAAAACTGTGAAGGCAGAGCTGAAGGAAAGGAAAAACAAAATCAGAAAACCTATGAGAAGTCTTTCAACTCCAATTATCTGACAAATGCCTCTATGTTCCCAAAGCCACTGGAAGGTGCAGATCTGTGGAGGGCATCCCCATGATCCTAGTGTAACCCCATCGAACAGAAAGGGCTATACACTGGGGACAATAAGTGACAACTTACTTTTCCTGACAACTTAGTATCCCTTCAATTTCATATCAAGAAAAATAATCAAAGTTCAACTGAGCAAGACATGACTGGGCACAGGCATGGAGATGGTTGGTCTGTTGTTAGACAAATTCTGACACTTTAGATGCCCAGAAAATACACTAAAATAATTCAGTAGAGCATGGCAGGGAATCAGGAGGGTTTGTGGATGACTGTTGGGGGTGAGAGAACAAGTAAAATGCCTTCCTTCATTCTCTGTTTACTGCTGAGGCTGAAAAGTCCATGAGAACTAGACTTTACTTTTTTGCATGTTTTATATATTTTCACTAAGAAAGCATTAAAGGCAACAAGAACAACAACTTTATGGAGAGTTGCTTATTGGATTTTTACACCTATATATATTTTTTTAACTTGTTGAGGCTAGAAAGTTATTAGTAATTTGTGACAACCTGGGACAGGGTGCTTTAAGGATAGGGATGTGGATAGGGATGGGGTAGGGATAAAAATGAATGTGTTGAGAGATAACACAGCAGTAGGGCATTTGCCTTGCATGCAGAAGGACGGTGGTTCGAATCCCAGCATCCCATATGGTCCCCGGAGCCTGCTGGGGGCGATTTCTGAGCATAGAGCCAGGAGTTGCCCCTGAGCGCTGCTGGGTGTGACCCAAAAACCAAAAAAAATTTTTTTAAAAAGAAAAGAAAAAATAATGAATGTGTCTTCCTTTGGTTTCAGTGTGAGCAAAGATTTATTAAGAAACTTGTTTTTGCTCTTCTGATTCCAGAGACAGAGCAGGGTTTAGAAATAGACCTGGTGCTCCTGCTGAGCAAAGCTGACCAGATTAAGATGCTACCAGCATACTGACATCTACAGTAGCGTGACTTCTAGATGCTGACTATGCTGCAGGCTTTGTTCTAAGTATTGCACAGGCACTGTCTCATTGATCTCTTAGAGCAGAGCACTGGCCCCACTTAGAGGAAGTTGAGGGAAGAAAATTAACAGCATATGTTGGAACTTGAACCCTGACACTCTGGTAACAGAAGCTAGTACTTAGCCCCTCTGTAAATTTTTCCCTCTGGTTGTGTTTTTTTCTTTCTTTCTTTCTTTCTTTCTTCTTTCTTTCTTTCTTTCTTTCTTTCTTTCTTTCTTTCTTTCTTTCTTTCTTTCTTTCTTTCTTTCTTTCTTTCTTTCTTTCTTTCTTTCTTTCTCTCTTTCTGTCTTTCTTCCTTCCTTCCTTCCTTCCTTTCTTTCATTCATTCTTTCTTTTTTTTTTGGGCGGGGATACCCAGTGATGCTCCTGGCACTGCACTCAGAAATCACTCCTGGCAGACTTTAGGAGACCATATGAGATGCCAGGGATTGACTCCGGTCCATCCTGGATCCGCTGCATGCAAGGCAAACCCTACCACTATGCTATTGCTCTAGCCCCCAAGGTTTTTTCATCTCATTGTTTTTTTAGGGTGAAGCACAGCAGTAGTTGGTGTGGCAGTGTGGTGTTTGGGGACCACTAGAGTCAAACCCAGTTGTATTCAGGGAAGCTTGCATTGCCAGGGGTCAAACTGAGGGCCTTGCATATGAAAAGCATGTGTTCTACCACTGGGATTATTTTCTTTGTTCCTGTTTATTCTCAGTAGATGAGGGTAAATGATCTCAGCCCTGAAACCTCTCCTGTAAACCTATCCTGTAAAGACAGAAATCAGGGTGGGATGATTGCACATTCCTCAACCCTAGATGCGCTGTTTGTTGGGTGTGATTTGAGGGCTGTGAGGAATCTAGGATTGGGTTTGGAAAATTAAAAGCCTGGGGAGAAGTTTCCAGGAGAAAAGAAGTTTGCTTGTCCTCGTCCTCCAAGACAAGCCTTTGCTCATCACCCCAGGTGTCCTTTTCTTCCCAAGCTTTTCATAGCTTATTCATCTCTGTCCTCAAGCCACGCCTCCACAGAGACACGCCCACCAACAGTCAAGTTCACAAAACCACGCCCATCCTGACCAAGCCTTCACCAAGCCACCTCCACACTGAGCCACGCCTGCCCAGGTCATGCCTTTGCTGAGCCTCCACTTATATTTCCTCAGCCTTTTTGACAATCTAGCAGGAAGTGAATCAAGGCTGAAGCATCAGTACATGTTTGACCAAGTCAAGAGAAAACCTGCTAATTTTTGAGCACTCTGCCCTGCCACTGTGGGGTCCTCCCAGGTTTAGTGAGTCCTCATCCTTCTTTCCTTACAAGAGCGTGAGATGCTAATTCTTGGAATCCACTCTCCCTTACACCATTCTCTCAGTATGGCCCTGGGAAAACTCATATTGGTGTCACCTGGGATTCTGACAGAAGAGCTAGTTCTTGGCTCACTCCCCACATCTAATTTTTTTTTGGGGGGGGAGGCCACACCAGTTGATGCTCAGGGCTTACTCCTGGCTATGCACTCAGAAATCGCTCCTGGCTTGGGGACTATATGGGACACCAGTGGATAGAACCATGATCCATTCTAAGCTAGCATGGGCAAGGCAGACGCTTTACCGCCTGTGCCACCACTCCGGCCCCCTAATTTTGCTTTTTTTAAATTTTACTCCCCACATCTAATATAAGTGTGATCCACAAGCTGTTGGGCTGTAGTCGTTGGGGTGGAGAGACCATAAGGCCAAGAAGGCCACATCTGACCATTGTTCACTTTGGGAATAGAAACAAGACCTTTGGGCTTGCCAATTGAGCCCCATGCAATTGGGGCTCAATCTGGGGGATTTTGGTGCATGAGAGCTACTCTTGTTTGAGAGACATTTGGACAGGACACTGGGACAACGAAGATCCAGACTAGAGGCTTCTGGGCTCACCTCTGAGGGTTCTGAGGGACTAAAAAGAAATCAACAGGAGGCTGGAGGGAAAACTCTAGCCTCAGCTGTTTCAGAATTTTTCCTGGGGCTATGAAGAATAAGCAGCATATCAATGAGGACCAATCCTTCCTTAGTGGTCTCTGCCTTTTTCTCACTGGTCAGGAGAATTTTTTTTCAGGTGAAAATGGGATGGGACTGGAGAGATAGGACAGTGTTCCTGGCATGTGATTGACCCGGGTTCAATCCCTGGTACTGCATGTGGTCTCCTGATCCCCACCAGAAGTGATTCCTGCGCACAGAGCCAGGAGCAAGCCCTGAGCACTGCCAGGGGTGATTCAAAAACCAAAATAAAATAAAAACAGGTCTGGTAATGCTGATTTGACAGAGGAGTCTTTGCGAGCAAGTACAAGCTCTTAATGAGCGCAGCGAAAGGCAAGGCCATTTCCCAGGTGCCTGTGAAAGCCCTGGCCTGCACTTTACAGGCTCCCTTATTCAATCCTCCCCGAGGCAGGTTTTAGGTATGGCTGCACTTTACAGCTGGAGAAAATGAGTCTTAAGAGAACCCTATTTTACCCATGGAGATGCGGTAGCAGAAGTAGAATTTGAACTCCACGGTGTTAGTTCAAACATGAGCTCTTTAAGTCAGCCACCGCACACTTACCAATGGCCCTGGGACTGCAGGCATAGACTAAGATGTTCAAAGAATTCATTCTCCTCCCCGCTGGGGTCGTGGATTTTTTTGACTCGCTAATGAATGGCTGGCTAGGGCGCATGCAAATCTGGGTAGCTACTGAGAAGCATCCTTGACTCCAGCGCCTTTGATTTGGACCAGGCTACCCGCGGCGCTTTCTGCTCTTCCAGAAACCTCCAGGTCCCCACTGCCAGCCCACAGGCGCTGTCACTTGGCTTTCTTTAGGGGCGCACGCAGAGCAGAGCAGACTCAGAACAAGTGCTACAGGGTCTCAGCCCAAGTGGGAATCGCCAAGTTTTTGCTTCCACCAGGCGTGGGCACTAACCTACCCCAAGGTCGGCCAAACAAACCTCCAGACTCCATTCTCACCTGTAGCGCACATCCTTTGTGCGGGAACCAGGCCACCGAGGGAGCGCACACCCGACGCTCCGCGACGATCCCGCTGCGAGAGGATGGAGACAAGGGAAGCGGCCGAACAATGAGGATGAACTGCACATGCGCACGAAGAGCAAGCCGAGGACCAGTTCCCTGGCTCCATCTATCAATCTATCAAATTAGAGACTCCGGGTCGCCTAGGACTCCATACCGTCTAGGGCTGGGGATTCTCCTTAAAGAGAACCTGTCTTTTGGGGTTGAGTTGGATGACCTGTAGTCCCACATCATCTCTACTTTTGCTTGTAGCCCCTGTTCCTCTATAATAGCCCTTCTGCTCCTCCCCTTAAGTTCCAGAAGAACTTAAACACAAAAGCAATGGTGCCACTCCCCCTCCTCGACCCCCCATTGTGGGGCATTCAACTTGTGAATAGAGACACAAAGGTGCGAATGGTTCTTCTTGATAAAAAGACAATGAAAAATAAAAAATGGGTAAAAATAAAAGAGTGGGTTGCTTTATTTGGAGGGGACAGGGATAAAAGGAGGGATAATAGTTTATTTTTACTTTATTGAGATAATCTTGGTCCACAAGCATGTAGATGTGTTATGTGTTCTTGGCACCTGAGCTTGGCCATGCCAATCACCAAAGTGTCAATATTCCTCCAATCATCCAGGAATCCCTCCCTTCCACCCCCCACCTAAGATTCAATAATCTTCAACAACTACAAAAATCGAACTTTCAAGTTGAGTGATGTGGGATTTTTTTTTTCCTCCTCTGCCTTGGATTAAATGTTATTTTTCCTAACAGAGTACATCTCAATTCATCTGGAAGGAGAAGAAGCCCCTAGGCTAACAACTAGGACAAAGTCCGAATGTTCTCTCTAGACATGAATAGGCACAGTATTAATATGATGGTCACATAGTCCCTCAGCTCTGTAGAGGAACTAGGACAAATGCAAGAGTTCACAAGAATTGGCTGATAAAGATGGAATTTCCAAGTAGGGCCTTATGGGATGGAGGAGAAAATCTGGCTATAAGAAGTCAACGAGCAGGATAGAGGCTTTGGAGGGAGAAGAAAAGATTATATATTGAGTTCTCTAATGTTATAACATGAATTTTATATAGACTCTGGGTTTCACATCTTAACAGTAAACCCAGCAAGTACCTAGGGAAAACACAAAAGAGTTTTACCGTTTAATTTCTAGATAAGGATGACAATGTGTCAATCCTAAACAAACTGGCTGCTGAATTGTACTCTAGAAAAATTTAAAGCCTTACTTTCAGAAAATAAATGATGTGAAAATGCACTTGGAAAATATATGTGGTAAGTGTCTGAAAGAAATGGTTTATTGACTTCATTTAATTATCTCTTATGCATTTATAAGAAGATCAGCCAACCATAAAAATGATGTATGGATGCGAGGGGAAAAGTAATACAACGAAAGATGCAAATGAGGAATAAATACAGGAGAGCATCCCATAAACTCCAGATAAAAATGCAAATGTTTAAATACATTTTTGGCCTGTCCAGTTGGCAGGGATTATAAAGAAAAATGATATCCAGTATGGGATAAGTTTGGGGAAAGGTTCCTCTTACAGACCTCTATTTGAAATATAATTGATAAATAATTTAGAGGCAATTCTGTACCAATGTTTTATAAAGACCAACATTCTGATGAAAAGCAAAAGGAGCATGTCCCTTTAAAAAATATTTTGGGGGGGCCGGGAGATAGCATGGAGGTAAGGCATTTGCCTTTCATGCAGAAGGTCATCGGTTCGAATCCCGGTGCCCCATATGGTCCCCCCGTGCCTGCCAGGACCAATTTCTGAGCATGGAGCCAGGAGTAACCTCTGAGCACTGCCGGGTGTGACCCAAAAACCATAAAAAATATTTTGGGGAGGCATATTCAGTTGTGCTCAGGAGCTTCTCACTGATGAATGTTTGGAGAGTCACCTCTTGGATTACCTAAGAGATTAAGTTTTTCTGGGGATTAAATTTGGGCTTCCCATATGTGAAGTATGTGCTCCAGTCTGTTGAACTATTTCTCTGGCCACAGCAGCAGGTGATTCAGTATAAGAATTCTATTATTGGGACCAGAGAGATAGCACAGTGGTAGGATGTTTGCCTTGCACATGGTCGACCCAGGAGGACAGTGGTTCGATTCCCAGCACCCCATGTGGTCCCCTGAGCTTGCTAGGAATGACTTCTGACCACAAAGCCAGGAGTAAACCCTGAACACCGCTGCCAGCTATGACTGCCCCCATAAAAAAACATAAAAAAAGAATATTATTATTGGGGTCAGAGAGATATTACAGAGGCTTGTCCTTCTGCAGCGAATCTGGGCTCAATCCCTGGCATCCCATATGGTCCCCACAGCTTGCCAGAAGTGATCCCTGAGTATAGTCAGGAATGAGCCCTGTGCACTGCCAGGTGTACCCCCAAAACAAAAAAAACAAAAATTATATTATAATAATATAATCTAAAAATTATCCAAGGGTACATGTATAAGTACATACCTACAAATTATGTTAACAATAACATATTGTCAAAAATAGATGGTGGTTCGAATCCCGGCATCCCATATGGTCCCCTGTGCCTGTCAGGGGTGATTTCTGAGTGTAGAGCCAGGAGTAATCTCTGAGTGCTGCCGGATGTGATCCAAAAACCAAAGATATATATGTATATATATATATATATATATATATATATATATATATATATAGCTGTAAAAATATACAACAGTTGGCAGGATTTCATAAGGAGTGGCAATAAGTAGCTACACAGTATTGACATGGGGGAATTTTTAATATATTTTTACAATAAAATGTTCTTGAGCCGAGTGTCAGTCACTGATCTACATTTTTTTTTTTTTTTTGGTTTTTGGGTCACACCCAGCAGTGTTCAGGGGTTATTCCTGGATCCATGCTCAGAAATTGCTCCTGGCAGGCACGGGGGGACCATATGGGGCACCGGGATTCGAAGTGATGATCTTTTGCATGAAAGGCAAACGCCTTACCTCCATGCTATCTCCCGGGCCCCTGATCTACATTTTTGATAAATATACATATTTCCTAAAGGTTTAAAAACATGTGAGAGCCAAATACAAAAACAAAATAGAACCTAAAAATAAAATTCTGCTCAATAATTTGAAAATATGTAGCATATCAACATAAATAACAATAGAGTAGCCTAGGCTAGACCTGAAAAAAATTCAAAGCCTGCATCATTCAATATTAATATCCCCATAGGAACAGGCATCGAGAAGAAAGAATAGGTTCTCAGGGAGCATAAATTTACATCCATTGTGGGATGCCTCTGCTCTAATGTTGCCTTTTTTATTTACTCTGCTAGTGTTAGCTCTGATGCTGTATTGAGTGCCCTCTAAATTAACTGCACAGTATTGGGTTAAGTGCCTTTGTCGTATATAACATCTAATTTTCACTTCGAACTAATTGGTCGTCATGAATTTTTAAGTGTCCTAAGAGCACTGCCACTTAATTAATATTTGGATAAGACTGGTGTGGTAATTAAAAGATTTTAAATTTTAATAACAGCGAGTGCTAAAAGAACTGCCAAAGTTATAAAATTCTTCAAAATATTCTAAAGCATAAGTAACAGTGTGGTCATTCTTGGACACTAACTATCCTGGCTGAATAGATGTATAGATCGAAGTTTATCCACTAAGGTAATATAACAGCATTTCAATGATAGAAATATTTTGCTGTTAGAGCTTTTTATTTATTTTATTTTATTAATTTTGGGGTCATACCCAGCAACACTCAGGAAATACTCCTGGCTCTATACTCAGAAATCACTCCTGGTAGGCTCGGGGGACCATATGGAATGCCAGGAATCGAACCAGAGTCTGTCTTGGTTTGATCTCATGCAAGGCCAACACCCCACTGCTGTACTATCTCTTTGGCTCCAGAGGTTTTTACTTTTTATATAATTTCTTATACGTTTTGGAGAGTTTGGAATTTATGTTTCTTAAAAATTTATGTGCAATATGATACAGTCATATACTTGGACTAATTTTCCTAAGGATGTCCATGATCAGTCATTTTTAGTAAAATTTCTTCTCTTCCTAATTTGCTACGGAGTTTTAAAAAACATCTTTTGTGGGGGGCTACAGGCCTACCTCTGCTTAGAAGTTACTCCTGGTTCTACACTCAGCAATTATTTTTGGCCATGTGCGGGGGACCATATGGAATGCCAGAGATCGAAATCCATTTGGCTGCTTTCAAGGACAGTGCCTGACCTGCTGTAATATTGCTCCAGCCAGGGGTCCTCAAACTTTTTAAACAGGGGCCCAGTTCACTGTCCCTCAGACCATTGGAGGGCCAGACAAAAACAAAACAAAACAAAAATTATGAACAAATTCCTATGCACACTGCATATATCTTATTTTGATGTGAAGAAACAAAACGGGAACAAATACAATAAGTGGCCCATGGGCCGTAGTTTGAGGATCACTGCATCGATATTAAGAAGCTGGTAAGATAAATGATGGATAGAACATATATCTAACATGATGTTCAGTGTTCAATTCTCCTGGTCTTACACCTCTGAATAATTTACTTCACTGAGTAGAATCTTAGTGCCCCTGAACACCGCTGATATGGCTTTTGGACAGTTCATTTCACTGGTTAATTTTTTTCAGAGTTAAGCACTGCTGGACTAAATATAACTAGATCACAACAGCTTTTTTGAAAGAACTCGTTTTTAAATCAAAATAATCATAAAAAAAATTGGGCCTACCTATGGTGCTCAGAGGTTAGGAGTCATTTCTGGCAGTGCATGGGCAATTATTGTGGTGTTGGATTTACCCAGTGTGTGCTCTAGTCTTTTGAGCTATGTCCCTAGTCCTCACAATTGCTTTTGTGCATTTATATGAGGTGGTGGATGCTGACTGAATTTATTATGGTAAATCAGTTCACATGATCTAAAATCATATCAGTATGTTATGCAAGAAATTTATGTAGTGCTAATAATATTAATAATAGTGATCTTTTCAGCTGTTTTCAAGTGTCTAATTCTCTGACAATCTGCCTTTCAGAATCAATGCTGGCCTGTGAATCATTATTTACTTTTTAATTCGGAAATAAAACATGCTTGTAGAAAAGAATGTGAAACAAATGAGCAGTTGACAATGACTGAGCAGAACATTCCAACAAGAACCCAGCCCAGAAGTTATTTGTTCCTGTGCATGGTCAGAAATCCCCTCCAGGGGGCACTTTCTAAGGAAGGAAGGGACAATGTTCCCTCCCACTGAAAGTTGAACAGTTCCAGGCCGAAGTCAGCCTGTTCTGCTGCTGTCTGGTGGACAATGTAGGTCAGGTAAAGAAACTCAAAATTGGGGGTCCCCAAGGACACCAGGAAGTCTTGAAGTATAGATCCCAGCACAAGGGGGTCAATCCTACTATCACGTTCCCCACAAGCCATCTTTAAAAGAAGAAGAAAAAAAAACACCCTGACATCTTACATGTAGAGAACCTACACTTTTGGACAGATGATTTTAAATATTTTTTAAAAACCAACATGTTATTTGGTTGAACACAGTTTCAATAAAAATCTGATTTATTTTTAAATTATTTATTTATTTGTTGATGTTTTACTTGCCACTTTGAAAGGAAAAGAATTTAGAGACCAAGTGGGGGTGTTTTGGAGGAAATAAAATGATGTCGATCACACTCAGTACTGGGTCGAGATGTTTCCTATGAAGGCAGATGGGGGAAGAGGGTGTTTGGATACTAAGGGGTATCCAGAGAAGAAAAGAGGGAGTGGTTATGGCAATTTGAGGTGCTCAGTTCTGAAAGAACTATCATACAGCAAGAAGGAGGAAGAGGGGCCAGAGAGATAGCACAAAAGTAGTGCGTTTGCCTTGCATGTGGGAGGGACCCGGTTCAATTCCTGGCATCCGATATGGTTCCCAAACTGCCAGGGGTGATTTCTGAGT
Organism: Crocidura indochinensis; assembly: GCA_004027635.1. Lineage (NCBI taxonomy): Eukaryota > Metazoa > Chordata > Mammalia > Eulipotyphla > Soricidae > Crocidura > Crocidura indochinensis. The sequence goes on from PVKC010010169.1 coordinate 16,257, forward strand.
GCAGAGACAGGAGTAATCCCTGAGCACCATTGGGTATGGCCCCAAAACCAATTCATCCATCAATCAATCAAGTTTAAAAAAAAAAGAGGTAAGAGAATGGATTTAAGAATGATTTTGTTGCCCAAAGGGAGAAGAATAAGGGGCCAGAACCATAGTGCAGTGGTAGGGCGTTTGCCTTGTATGCGCCTGACCCAGAATGTATCTCGGTTCGATCCCGGGTATCCTATATGGTACCTCAAGCCAGGAGCGATTTCTTAGTGCATAGCCAGGAGTAACTCCTGAGGGTCACCGGGTGTGGTCCAACAAAAACAAACAAACAAAAAAAAGGGAGAAGAATCAATGATGGATGACATGGGAAGCCATCCATATAGAAGAAATTTCCAGTGTCATCATTATTGACCTTGGGAAGGTGACATGCTGGCTTTACTTGTTCTGACAGAGTGTTGCTCTTCTGAATACCTAAAAGAGACCTTAGTTGATGAGGAAAATTCAGGCACAGGAACAGAGCCCTACCTACAGATCTAGCTGACACAAACTATTCCTTTCATTTTCTTTTTTTTGTTTGTTTGTTTGGTTTTTTTTTTTGGTCACACCCGGCAGTGCTCAGGGGTTACTCCTGGCTCCATGCTCAGAAATTGATCCTGGCAGGCACGGGGGACCATATGGGGCACTGGGATTCGAACCGATGACCTTTTGCATGAAAGGCAAACGCCTTACCTCCATGCTATCTCCCGGGCCCCTCATTTTCTTTATTTAATTTATTCAAGCCATTTTATAATATCTTTACAGTGGTCTCTGGGGCCAAGGGCCATCCTAGCAGTACTCAGCAGAGTGGACTGACAGTTCACCTCTGCTATTTATTCAGTTCTCTCACCCCAATCCCTCGTTTTTATCTTCCAGAAGATTCCCTATGCTTTGTTTACTATGGTGCAAATATCTCAGCCTGTTTCTCAAGCCAAACTTGGACCACATTTGTTTTAGTTTTTTATTTTGGCTCCATACCTGGAATTGCTCAAGGGTTACACCTGATGCTCAGGGATCACTCCTGGTAGTTCTCTGGGCACCATATGGGTTGCTAAGGATCAAACTTGGGTTGACCATATGAGACTTACCTATTTTCCTATCTTTCTGGTCCTTGCATTTTTGGTTTTGTTGTTTGTTTTGTAGAGTGTTTGGGCTATCCTCAGTAGTGCTGAAGAGTGATCTATGGTTCGGTGATCAGGTTCAGAGGTGCTGAGGTTACAACAGGAGTTAACTAATGCCATACAAATGCCTTAATCTCTATACCCTATCTCTGGCCCTTTGCTCCCTTTGTTCTGTTTTGTTTTTGCACTGAGACAGAACCTAGATCTTATGTTTGCTAGGCAGGCCCTTCTCTGTTGAGCCAAGTCTGGACTCATTCCCTACTTCACTTGCTCTTCTCCCCAATCTTTACATGTCTTTATACAAACATCTCAAATTCCTGTTCACAGATCTGTAAACTGCATTCACTATCCTAATTAAAATACATACTCCACACAATTCATGAGTACTTTATGCTTCTTTTATGCAGAGCTTAGGGTTCCTGGGACTTCTCTTAGAGATGACTCATCCAGAATTGTGGGTCTGGATCTGTTGGCTGTGCAGAAAGCAACAATACAGTACTATTCATGGCCCCTTGATGGTACTGAGGGACAGAATAGCTATGCCAGTGGTGATAAAGGAATACTGATGATGGAACTTAAGGCACCTCATACATGCTATGTATGTGGTCTACCACTTGAATTATCTCCCAAGTTACCTGCATTTAAATATATCATAACAAAGTTTTAAAAATGAATCATGTACAGGGACCAGAGTTATGTTGTAAGTGGTAGGGTGCTTGCCTTATGCATGCTAACCTAGGATGAACAGCGGTTTGATCCCTGGTGTCCCATATGGTCCCCCAAGCAAGCCAGAAGTGATTTCTGAGTGCATAGCCAGGAGTAACCCCCAAGCGTCACCAACTGTGGCTCAAAACAAAAAAAACCAACCAACCAAACAAAAAAAAAACAAACCAAAAACCCCAAATAAACAAACAAAAAGAATAATGTAAAAAAATAATGTAGACAATTGTATAGACTTTAATATGCAATTTGATTAGTTTGGAAAAAAAAGTCTATTGACAAGTGTTAGATTATTTTACCCATTACAAAGATCATCCCTGATTTCTTTGTATCAGTTTGTTTACAACTTGGTTTTTTTTTTTTTTGCTTTTATTTTATTTGGGCCACACCCAGTGACACTCAGGAATTACTCTTGGCTATGTGCTCAGAAATCACTCCTGGCTTAGGGGACCATATGGGACGCTGGAGGATTGAACTAAGGTCTGTCCCAGGCTAGTGCAGGCCACCGCTCTGGCCCTACAACTTGGCTTTACCCCAAAACAGAGTTCGTCTTACACTTAAAACTAGGTAGGACTGGCTCAGGATAGCCTGAGCTCTCTATACTTTGTCCTTACTCCCCTACCTGGGGGTGGTCTCTATACTCAATAAAAACAATAGTTCTGGCAAGCAACTTGCTTTCCATACCAGGTAGATTGCCAGACTACACATGTTTCACCCTCAGTCTCATCTGGATTATTTTGTGCAGCTATTCTGCTTCAGAATCCCTCACCCAGGGTTGGAAATATGGTGTGTGTGTGTGTGTGTGTGTGTGTGTGTGTGTGTGTGTGTGTGTGTGTGTGTGTGTGTGTGTGTGTGTGTGTGGTGATTTTACAGTCACTTTACTTCTACTTCTTTCAAGATATTAAAAAATTCTGGGGCCAGAGAGATAGCATGGAAGTAAGGTGGTTCGAATCCCAGCATCCCATATGGTCCCCTGTGCCTGCCAGGGGCGATTTCTGATCATAGAGCCAGAAGTAACCTTGAGCGCTGCCGGGTGTGACCCAAACCCCCCTCCCCCCAAAAAAAGATATTAAAAAATTCCATCAACCCAGGTTTTCTAAGCTTCTTTTCAGTTATCCAGTTTCCTTTTCCATGGTAATGACTATTTTCATTCTAATAGTCCTAGATGAGTGCCACTTTGCCTAGAATTCTTAGTAAATGCAATTATTTGGAAGGAAGGTTTTTCAGGACTGACATTGAATGCAGGGCCTATCTGAGGCAGGCACTGAACCACTGGGCTGTACCCTATGTCCGCAATATGTGGTCCAGGGGGGCATCTTTCTGACTTTTGGCTTGTTTGGGGGTTCCACCAGGCATTGCTCAGGGCTTATTCCTGGCTCTGCACTCAGGAATCATTTCTGATGGGCTCAGAAACCATCTGGATTGTAGGGAATAGAACCCAGATTGGGAGCATGTAAGGCAAGTTCTCTGCCTGCTGAACTCTCTCTCTAGACCCCAAGGGGAATCTTATTTACTCAGCAAAATTAGTTTGAGATTTATCTGCTTTTCATAGCAGTGTATTCCATTTTACTGTTGATGGTGTATTGTGTATTTTGCAGTTTATCTACTTTCTTTTTGATGGTAATTTGTGTTGTTTCCAGATTTTAGCTATTATGAATAAACATGGTCACACAAGCCTTTTTTGTGCATTCAAGTTTCCTTTTCTTCATTTGAGTTATGTGGTAGCTGTGTTTACATTTTAAGGAACTTCCAATCAGGTTTACAAAGCATTTGACGCAGCAAACACACTACCAGCTGTGCATGAGCTTCTTTTTGCGCTGAAGTCACCAACATCTGGTATTTCCTGTCTGTTTCATTGCAACTATTTCTGGTCACTGTGCACTAGTGTCTCATTGTCACCGTAATTTGCATTTCCTAGATAACTCCGTGTGAATCTCTACTTCATATATAGACTGTTTACATGACTTCCTTTATAAAAAATCTGTGAAAGTCTTTGAAAGATGGCATTGTTTTAAAAAAAAATAATTGAGTTGTAAGGTTTTTCTCCCTCTCTCCTAGATTGAAGTCTTCTTCCAGATATCTGAATAGTAAGTATTTTCTCCACTCCCTGACTTCCCTTTGTGCTCTAAATTGCCTCTTTTGGTAAGCAGGCGTTTTTTTTTATCTTGATGAAATCCAACTTCACGGTTTTGTATTTTATGGTTATTGTATTCTATGACTACACAAGAAATCTTTGCCTGTCCCCAGATGATGAATAAACATTTCTTTCTAGAAGCTTCGTACTGTTTGTTTTCCCATTTAGGTTGACTATGCATCTTTGGTTAATTTTTATGAAGTAAGGCAAGACAATTTGTTCACATGGACATGCTGTTATTCCAGGGTCATTTGTTCAAAGACTTTCATTTTCCAATTGAACTGCTTGAATGCTTTAGTAAAACACTAGACTACTGTGTGTGCCTATGTGTGTATTTCTAGAGTTTTCTGTTCTATTGAAAATATCTATTTGTTTAGTCTCATATGCTTCTTTGTCTACTATAGCATAATACATATTGGCATTTGGTCATGAAAATCATCCAGCTTTGTCATTTAAAAAAACCAACATGATGTGGCTACTATGAAATCTCTGTGTTTTCTTGTAACTTTTAAAATCAGCTTGACATGTTTAACACAAAATCTTACTGGGATTTGATTAAAATGCATTCTATCTACAGATGTATTAGGGGAAATGAAAATACTTATAATAGTGGGTGTTCAAGTCTGAGAACATAGTATATTTTTAATCTCTCAATAACATTGACAGCTTTATCATTTATCCATTTGTATTTAATAATCTTCATTTAAGTGAATTATATTTACAAGGTTTTATTTGACACAGGTTTGTTGTTGGCATATGAAAAAATAATTTATTTCTTTGAATACTTATTTGGCATTTAGGTAGATATCAAAATCACAAATCAAATGTAATAACTTGAAGGTTTAGGGCTAGAGAGTTATAGAAGGTAAGGTCTTGGGCAGCCATGACCCTGGTTTGAATCCCTGACACCTACATATGATCCCCTGAGTACTATCAGGGGCGACTTTTGAGCCCAGATCAAGAAACAGCTTCTGAACACAATCCAGCGTGGCCTCCAAACCATCCCTGCCCAGTCATTTGAAGATTCTTTTAGATTTATTGTATATACTATTATGCCATCTATAGTTTCATTCCCCATCCTTATGTTTTTTTCTTTCCTTTTTAAAGATTTTCACTTAGTGTTGAATAGAATGAGTGTCAGAAGAGATCTTTTGACTTATTCATGCTTATATTAAATGAAAACTCACTGTTCAATCCCTTTTAGGACAGATTTCATATTGAACTATTTTTGAATAATGAAGGAATTAATCAATTTCATTTCATATTGCAAATATGCTATGAAGCATGCTCTCTTCAACATTATTAGTCTCCACACAGAGGCTCTAAGAGAATGTGGGAGGAGTTGTCTGGTCTGGGACTTACCCCAGGATTCTTTGCCCACTCTCAAATGTTTCTGCATTGGCTTTAACTTTTGTTCTGCTGCTTTAACTGTTACTGTTACTTGGGACCCTGGGTTGTGCCAACCCAGACAGCTGGCAAGGGTCAACTTCTGTCCCCCCAAATACCTTTAGTGTTTGAGGACATTGTCCCCAGCTGATGATTGGGAAAGAACTGGTCCTAGGCTAATGATCAGAGATACTTTATTTCATTCCAAATATGCTTATATAGAACAAGAGAAACTGGAATGCATGTAGGCAAACAGGATATAGAAGAAGCAGGGGCAAATAAGGTACCTGGTAGAAGAGAAGCATAAATATTGGTGCTTAGGAATACCTTGAGAGCAATGCAGTGTTGATAGGTGTTCTCTCCTTTAATCAGAGTTCTCTGTAAGGGAGGAGGAATGACCCAGAGTCAAGCCCATTAGTATTCACTGATTGTAGGGGGATGCCCCCTCTTCGTGCTGTCTTTTACCCTCTCTAGAGTGGTGTCTCTGAAGCCTTTTGCTTCAAGGAGAATCCCTGGAATAATAGCTCTACAAGGTTCCATCTGCCAGGCAGTTTAGGAACAACATTGCAGGGGGCCGAAGGAATCCAACAGTGGATCCAAGGGTGTGTCATAACTAGTCCTTCCCTTAGGGGGCCATGATCCAAGTGTTCACATCAGGTGCTGGTTGCCTGCTTAGTCTCTGGTTCTGCCATCATGGTCAGTCTTGCCCTCTGCACTGTTCATATACCCCACAAATGATGGCCCAAACTATCTCAGGGCCCAGGGAAAGAACAAGTGCTGTCTGCCTCCTGCACAGTTCTGCCAGCTGTCACTCTGCCTCCATGGCAGCTAACTTGGATGGAAACTCCCTGGTCAGACCCACCATCTCTAAGATTCCCCTGGGAAATAGGGTATAATCTCCTCTGATCTGTGTTTAATGGACAATGTACTTGAGGCTCAGCCCAACATTTCTGAAAAATGCTAGTGATCTTGTCAGAACCTTGGCTAGTCTTGTTGGCTTTCAAAGTGTGGTCTCAACAAGCAGCAGCATTGGGGTAACTTAGAAACTTATTGGAAATGTAAAGTCATGTGGCCAGCCCCAGACCTACTGACTCAATGTCAGGGGTCAGTATTCCAGGGGTGCCAAGCCATAACAATATCTTAGAACTACCATCCCCCAACTCTAGGCAAGAGGACTGGAGACATCCAGGCAGGGCACTGGTCTTGATTGATAATGCAACTGCGTAGGTGCCTGCTTCACATATGGCCAACCACAATAGAATTCATGGCATACCATATGGTCTCTGGGCACTGCCAGAAGTGATCCTTGAGCACAGAGCCAGGAATAAGACCATCAATGTCTGATGTGATCATACATCTGTTTGGTCATGGTACTCTCTCTTCCTTCCCCCTAGATTTGAGAGGTGGAACTAGATAGTTCAAGTTATGTGGCTTTGTTTGAAGAAAAGAAAGGCAATAAATGGGGTAAAAATCAAAGAAGTCGAAAATGGGCGGAGTCCTTCTAGAGTCTCTCAACCAGTTTGAAAGAGGAAAGGAAACAAGGAATTGAAACACCACAACAATACAAAAAGTATCAACTAAGATATCCAGTGAGCATTAAAACAAAAATAAGCACCACATAATAGCCATGGTCCTGAAATATAAACATGACAGAGCACAAAAAGGAAAAAGAAAAAAAAATGGAGACACCAACTCACCAACTTCAATATCCATATCAAAACAAAGAAGTAAAAAAAAAGTAAATACATAAATAAATAGATAAATGAATAAAAAAGATTATTTTGTGCTTTTTTCCCCTGTATAGGCACAGTAAATAATGGGGACATTAGAGAGGGAATTCCCTTGGCCTAAGAGATACAGGGTTGCTCCACCCTTGAAGTATACTGTCATGGGATTAATTATAGACCTCTTGCATATTCCTTTACTCTTTCCTCCGTGCTTTTGTGATGTATGGAAGACTTCTGCTTCTTCATGGGTGATAAAATCAGACCTCTGTGTCTAGAGATCTTGGTATCTCACAGGTCAAGGAATGGAGCTTATGCTAAAGTCTTTCTTTGGTTCTAGATAGCTTAATTTTCAGGGCAGTTCTGTAAGGACTATGTCAGATTCTCTATTATTATAGGGTCTGCTATATTACAAATCCTGGCTGCTATGGCAACCATGTAGGGTCATTATGAGACTGGGTAAAATAGGGGAAATCACAGGTCAAGGTTGGGGAGAGTCATAGACTATTTCCCTGCAAGTGTGGTGAAGGGAAACCACTTCCAGTGGTACAGTGGCATTAGTTCGGGAGGGATTCAGGGACCAAGAGAACCACATAGACCTTGGGGCTCCTGTATGCACTATGTGCCTCACCTTTAACTACTAACTTTCATTTCAGGGGTTACTCCTTGCTATGTGCTCAGAAATAGCTCCTGGCTCAGGGTACTATACGGGACGCCAGGAATTGAACCAAGGTCCGTCCTAGATCAGCTGCATGCAAGGCAAATGCCCTACCTCTGTGCTATTGCTCCAGCTCCTACATGCCCCCTTTTTATTTTTTTATTTTATTTTTTAATTTTTTATTTTTTTCATGCCCCCTTTTTAATAAGTCATATGAATAAAACCATCTCTTTCTCTCATTCTCAAATACAGATATTCTCTTCCTAACACACTTTTTTTTGGGGGGGGGTCACACCTGGCAGTGCTCAGGGGTTACTCCTGGCTCTGCACTCAGAAATCTCTCCTGGCAGGCTCAGGGGACCATATGGGATACTGAGATTCAAACCACTCATCCTTCTGCATGCAAGTCAACGCCCTACTTCCATGCTATCTCTCTTGCCCCCTTTAACACACTTCTTAGCTTCTTTGACTCTCCTAGTCTCTAAAATGCCAACAGCTTTGGGAAGGAGCTGATAGAAAACAAAAAAGCCTGGGTAGGAGGGTCCTTGCCCCATGAGAGAGATGTCATGGGAAAATAAATTGGACATATTAAGGCAGAGAGATAAAGCAAAGGGTCACCTCTTCCCTCCTTGGTCAATGATTTGAAGGTGGGACAGAACCAAGCATGACCCAGTTAAGAGGTGCTCTGATGGGAAGGCCAGAGTCTCAGAGTCCTAAGATGAAACTAGAAGCTAAATAAAAATTCTTGTCTCTGGCCTTCTCATTTCTTCACACATTCACATAGTCACCTACCAAATTATTCAAGGAGGTGCTGACTATGGCAGGTCAAATACTTATTACCAAAGTGGGTATTTTAATAGTTAATACCAAAATTTTAATTTTAATACTTAATTCCAAAGTGGTCCCAAAATGGGACCATTCTGCATTAGGAATTCCTCTAAGAATGTAGAAACTGACTGAGTTGGGGATGGAGTTTGGTAGCAAGTATTGTCCAGCAACAGCTGAATGTTCTGAATATCATGATTGCCACACAGCCTGGTCTACTGAATTAGGTACTGTAGAGGTACCTAATGGTGGGACTCAGCCACCATCTCTTTGTTGTTGTTTTGTTTTTGGGTCACACCTGGCATCACTCATGGGTTACTCCTGGCTCTGTGCTCAGAAATCACTCCTGGTAGGTATGGGGGACCATATGGGATGCCAGGATTTGAACCACCATCCTTCTGTATGCAAGGCAAATGCCCTTCCTCTATGCCATCTCTCTGACCCTCAACCACCGTCTTAACTAGCCCTCTGGGTGACCCAATTGTTTGCTGAAGTTTGAGTATATTTCTCTTACAGTGTTTTCAGGTGGAGCACAAAAGCAAAATCAATGGCAAATAAAGTAATAATAAAATAAATGTGTCATAATTCTAGGAGGCTGATAATATAATATTAAAACACCTGGATATGAAATTTAGGGATTACATGCATTCCAAATTATTTTATTAATAATGTGGTGCAGCAATGGAAGAAATGCTTAATTGGTCTTAATGTCAAGAGGTAATCACAGGAATAGTGAAAATTCACAACAAATTAGTGTAGAAAGAAAGATTTGGTACATGATGAAAGCTGTATTGAACACAAGAAGCCAGTGTTTAGTCAATACTTGACAGTGAAGAATTGGAAACCAACCAAACACCCACATAGAGCAGACAGACGTAGCATACAAGATTGATTTGATCAAAATATTTCTTGTTGAAAATTGAAGTGGTTTTCATAATGACAATAAGCATAGCATCCATGAGGTCAGTCTAGTGGTTTTGAAGGGCCACCCTTTTTTTTAAAAATTTTTTTGGTTTTGGGGCCACACCCAGTGACGCTCAGGGGTTACTCCTGGCTACGCGCTCGGAAGTCGCTGCTGGCTTGGGGGACCATATGGGAACCGGGGGGTCGAACCGTGGTCTGTCCTAGGCTAGC
>PVKC010010170.1:0-26020 GCA_004027635.1 Crocidura indochinensis
GGGGATCGAACCACGGTCCGTCCTAGGTTAGCGCAGGCACCTTATCTCCAGCGCCACTGCCCGGCCCCATCATACTACCTTTTATTTTTCTTAAATCTCACAGATGTTTTGATTTTCATTTCTCTGGTTATTAGTGTGATGAACATTGGTTCATATACCTTTTGGACATTTTTATTTCTTCTTTGAGAAAATGTCTTTTCATTATTTCTTCCATTTTTGATGGAGTTAGATGTTTTTATTCTTTTTTTAATAATTTTTATTTTGACCACAGTGGATTACAAATCTTTCACAGTAATATTTTAGATGTTTTTATTCTTGTAAATTCAATCCATGCTTCGTGTATCTTAGATTAACCCCTTACCTGAAGGGTATTGGGTAAAAAGTTTCTCCCATTCCATGGAGATTATTATGCTGAGTGAAATGAACCAGTGGAAAAGAGATACTCATAAAATAATCTTACTCATTTGTGGTATGTAAGTAAAGCAAGAGATAGTATGGTTATAATTCCCAGAGACAATAGAGACAAGTTCAGACCATGGTAGAAACTCACCACAAAAATCTATGAGTGTAGTTAGAAGAGAGGACAATGGTAGGTGAAACAAGAACTGAGCAAGAACTCAAGTGGAAAAACTAATAGGCAAGAAACCCCTCTATTAACAATAGTGCAAACCACAATATGAAGAAGATGAAGAAAAGAAGAGGAAGAGGAAGAAGAAGAAGAGGAAGAAGAAGAAGAAGAAGGAGGAGGAGGAGGAGGAGAAAGAAGAAAGAAGAAGAAAAAGAAGAAAAGAGAAAGAGTGAGTGAGCAAGAGAGAGCAGCAGCATATTCCCTGCTTTAAAGCAAGACGGAAATGGGGATGGGGGTAGGAAAATGGGAGACATTGGTGGTGGAAAGGTTAAACTGGTGAAGAATGGTATACATTGTATGACTAAAACCCAACAATGAACAAATTTGTCACCATGGCACTTAAATGAAGCAATTAAAATTTAAAAAAACCCACTTTCTAAGTGTGCAGTATCAGGCACTGTGAAGCTGTATATGGGATATAGTCACTATCTCAAGATACTTAAAGAATCCCTCTCCTCACACTAATTATGCACCCAAATGTTTCAAAAGGCACCTCCCACTATGTATCGGGATTATTAGATCGCAATGTTCCAGCATCTTTTTCTTTTTCTCAATTTTAGCCAATTGTCTTTCCCCAATTCTTTCACTGAATAATTTGAAAAATTAATTTTCTTCTTCCAACCTTACAAGTACTAATGCAACAGGTGGAAAATTTGAAAAATAATCAAAAATCTATCTTAATCTTAGGGAAGAAATTTTCCGAGGCCCAGTCACTATAGAAAGATGAGCCTGTAGTGAATATAGTAGTGAGGCGATCAGCTCCATTTCTATCCTCCTCCCTCCTCCCTCTAGCCCCAATACCCTGCTTCTCTCTCCTGGGGGGCTTATCATTGCCTTTTAATTGGTGGCTAACTAGATCTACTGCTTCTACTATTGCATGTGTGTGATGAGGGCACTCCTGGCTCTCTACTCAGGGATCACTCCTGGTGGGGCTCTGGAGATCACATGGAGTGCCAAAATTTAACTGGGGTTGGCTACATGCCTAACCCTGGACTATCTCTCCAACTCAGGTATTTGTCAGTATTTGAATATATGTTGTTTCTCAGCAAATTAATTATTCTGCTTTTTTTTAATTGTGGCCAAAGTGAATTACAAATCTTGCACAGTGATATTTAAGGTTCACAGTGATAATAAATGAGGATCTTTCCACCACCAGTGTTGTTCTCCCTTCATCCCTGTTCCCAAGCATATATCCCTTATCTTCCTCCTTTATCCCCCAGAATGCTAGTGTAATAAAAAGCGTATATGTTAACATTAATGTAAACCCTTTTTTTTTTTTGCAGTTCCAGATATTTTTACTAGTGGTTTCTTAAAGGTTTAGAGTCAAAGGAGCACTGTAAAAACAATGTTAGAGTGGCAATTATCTCAGCAAATTAATTCTACCTCCCATCATGTAATTTCCACAAGTGTTGAGGGGAGGAGGAGAAGAGAGTACCTTGTAGAAGTTTTCTGTTTTCTTTAATACTTGGGAGGGAGGGGGGAGATCCAGTGTTCTATATCCATGGCTGAGTCTCACTAGCAATGCCAGCATTTGTGAAACACAGCTGTCCCAACAATGAGGTGTGGTTCTAGTACTGTCAGCACCTGTACATTCCCCATGGCCCTTGGCATCAGGGCTTCCTTTGTTGGCCACATCCTTGAAGATAAAGTCCTAGAGAGAACAACTTACACTCAAGTGGAACTGCATTGCTAGTTTAAGGACAACTGTAGTTACCTTCTTCATTAAACTCTCCTTTGTTACCCTTCCCAAGGCCCTTTTTTCCCTCTTTGGCTTCTGGCCATGGTTTTAATTTGACTTTCATGACCCAAAGGAGGTGGCTGTGCAGACAGCAAAAACATTCAGAGCCAATCCCAGACCTGTCCTGTGTGTCACCAGGTTCTTCTGCCCCCAGAAAGCTGTTCATTTCCCTCAAGGCCTGGCATTCCAGAGGCTCAGGCATGAGGAGTTAATGCATCTCTGAAAATTGAGCCCAGAATCAGGCCCTATATTTATAGCTCATTTTACAAATGTGAATTAAAGTGGGCCAATCTTACGACACACTCAAATTTATTATCCCCACGGATGGCTTGGATAGTTAAATACTTCAGTGAATAAACTTAGAATTCATTAAGTCTCATTTTCTCATATTTCATATATTTGCAATCCACTCTCCTCCCTGTCAGTTTTCAAACAAGAAAATTAAGGCTGGCTCCGAAATTTATGGATGTATTCTTCTAATATTCCTTTAATTAGAAGCTCATATGTGGCTTCCTGTGCAAGCCGCCCATGGAGATAACTTATGTGATTGAACTAGCTTATTATTTGCTTCCTAATTTCAATATATTTTTTCTTAAGCTCTTATTAGCTCTGAAACACTGCCTAGGTAAAATCCTATAGAAATAATGGAGGGAGGTCGACAGTGGTGGTGGGAATGGCCCTGATTCACTGCATATCTGAAATTCAACTATGAAGGGTTTTGTAGATCACAATGGTTTCAATAAAAAAAGAAAAGAAATAGTGGCATGACTGCCTTTTTACCTTCTAGAAGACTGAGAAGATCTGATTCAGGCTGTTGGTTTTCACTGTTGATTATGAAGGGAGGGAGATCATAATGATTCATTTCTTAACCACTGTCATGGAGAACAGTCAAGGAATCTGCAGGAAAGAGAGGAATGGTCTCCCTCCAGTTTGAAGATGCATAGATTTAGTTTAATTCATTCTATGGCTGCTTATTTGGGGTGGGGTGGGGGTGGGGGAAGACCTGTAATAGTTATGGCACTGGGTGAGCCTAGGTTTTCCAGGCAGACCTATCCACTGTGCTTCCAATTATTCATGGCTCCAGGATCAAACACTAATGCTGGGAACTATGACAGGGCAGGGAGTAAAGAGAATTGCTTGAGGCTTTTAGAGCAAGTGCTTCAGACCACAAAGGAATCAGGGCCAGTAAGAAAATGCTTATTTGACTTCTGTTGGGTATCTTAGTTTTACATTATTATTATTATTATTATTATTATTATTATTATTATTATTATTATTATTGTTTTTTGTTTTTTGGACCACATATGGTGGTGCAGAGGCTCTGCATCAGAAATCACTCCTGGTAGGCTCAGGGGACCATATGGAATCCAGGGATCGAAGCCAGGTTTGTCCCAAGTCAGTCATGTGTAAGGCAAACATCCTACTGCTGTGCTATCACTCTGGCCCCAGTTTTATTTTTTAAATTTAATCATTTTCTTCCTCTGGTCTGTCCCACTCTCCTGTCCTCTGTTGATGTTGTCATTGTATTGACTTTATATCTTTTTTGGTTGTGGAGCTGCAACTTATGCGACTATGGAATAGTTGGAAACCACTTATAACACCAAGAATTTCAACCATTGGAGCCACATGGCTCAAAGAGTCAAATGGAATCAACAAAATCTTGTCTGCACCAGAGATTGAACTCATAACCTCATGCTTGTAAGGCAGGCGCTGCAGTCATGAAGTCATCTTCTGAACCCTGTAATCCTTATCTTAGATAACTATCTATACTAGAAGCCAATGCTGACACAATGTCAGAGGAGTCCCATAGTTTCTACACATTTACTTTCCTGTGTCCCCACAACACCTGATGAATTAGGTACTGATATTCCACCCCCCAACACACACACACACACTTTAAAGACAAAGAAACAAGGCTTTTGAGAAGCTAATAAAGACAAAGTTCCAGGAGCCGGGAGGTGGCACAGGAGGTAAGGTACCTGCTGCCTTGCCTGCGCTAGCATAGGACGGACCACGGTTCGATCCCCTGGTTCCCACATGGTCTCCCGTGCCTGCCAGGAGCGACTTCTGAGCACATAGCCAGGAGAAACCCCTGAGAGTCACTGGGTGTGGTCCAAAAACAAAAAACAAAAAAAAAAAGAAAAAAAAAGACAAAGTTCCACAGTTAGCAATAAGGAGATAAGGAGCAAAGATTAGATTCCCCTTTTAAATATTACCCAAAATTCATCTTTAAGGAAACCCCATCACTGATGTTTGAAGGACTAACCAGGTGCTGTGATGCTGTGACCCATTCAAGCTGACACATCAAATTAACCAATACAATCTGGTTAGGCTTAGATTGTGCTTCCTGCATAGGGGTTAGGCTAAAATCCTAACCCTCTGGGTCTCAGAGAGTTGCCTTATTTGAACAAAGGGTTATTGCAGAGGGAATTTAGTTAACATGAGGTCATACTCATCAGTACCCACACAATACTCACTGAGACCATGCTGTTTGAAGTTCTACTAGGTGCCAAAACACAAGAGAGGCATTGGGAGGAAAAGACAACAGCATCATGATCCTAGGCTTCAAGGATTTATCCATTGGTCACAAACTCCTGTATAACAGTATACTCAGTAAAGCACACTTCAGGGTAGGGCTTGAGAGTCAGATAGCCTGGGTTCAACTCCTGACTTCACCTTGTACTGTTCAGATGGCTTTGACAGTTCAATCAATTTTTCTAGACAGCATCTGTAAATTATAGACAAGGACAGTAGCAGTAAAACTCTCAATATATTTTATATCGTGTCCTTACTTGGTGCTAGGCTCTGGTCTCTTTCATACAAATGACCTCTTTCCATCCTTCCCACCTCCTGTGCTGCAGTTACTTTTTGCCAACAACTATTTGACATATAAGGAATTGAGATGGGGGAGGGAAGCCGGTGTTGAATTAATTAGGGAGTCTAGGTGTTGACAGGCTGCCAGAGGCCTGCAAATGAGTAGTTCTGATCTCACCCTGCCAGGCCCACCAGTCCTCAACTCTAAGCTCCAAGGGGGTACACGGAGAGCGACGGAGAACTAGGAACATCCAATGTGAACTACTGGTGGCCAAGGTCTATAAATTAAACACGTGCCTCCTGCCTGAGGGATGACACTTTCACTGTGATTACTCTGCTGTGAAAAATGTGATCCTTCAAAGGGCTTCCTCCCTTTCCATTCTGTGAGCGCTCACACAGAGCCAGGCTCCAGCCTGTCAGTATGCTGGCAAGGCCATGACCAGAACTTACTCCCCTGTAGGGCAAACTGCCTTGTTCTCACCTCCCGGCTGTGAGCGTGTGCCAGCCAGCTGCCCAGGTTGCCCGTCACAGGACTTATTGTGCCTGGTGGAAAGAACAGTGATAGACATATGCTTCATGGAAAAAAATAGAGGCTGTGACACAAAGGTGAAGGAGAGAGAAATCAGGGAGAGGGAAAAAGGAGGAGGAGGAAATGAAAAGGAAGGAGAAAAGCCTAGAGGAGGAAAGTGAGACAGAGGCTATTAGAAGGCAGAGACTGGGAATGCTTCTGCTCCATCCCTGGGCACCATGGAGCAGATAGAGATTTAAGCTCTGAGTTTTAGAGTGTCTCCTACGCTGTGAGTTTACAGACATGGGGCTTTCCTCTCCTGAGGGCAGTAGAGGCTAAAGGACTTTAAAAAAAAATAGGGGGATGAGGGGAATGGAGATAGCCAGAGCAAGAAGAGTTGAGGCTGACTCCTCCCTTTTTTCATTGGCATTGAAGAAACCATCTCATTCACTAAAATCAGAGCCACACAACCACCAGCAGGCGCTGGGGCAGGTCTGGGAATTGTGGGTTCCAGCCAGTGACAAAGTTAAATACAAAACCTAGATGGCATAGTTTAGAAATTTTATCACAATCCAATACTGCAAACCCAGCTCAGCATGAGATTATTTGGATGCTCTCCTTGATTCTATCTTAGAGCAGTTTGTGTTGAACTTGAAGTTGCAGAAGGGGTGCACACAGCCTGAATTGAGTGTGACTCATGCCCAATCGTGTCGTGTCCAGGAGTTTGGGTCTGAGGAGCGTGGGTGGACTGCAGAGGTTTTTAACGCTCTACAGTAATCACAAGTTGCTATACCTCTCTGATAGGTTATCCAGCTCTTAGGAGTTTGGGGAGGATTAAGGAAGGTGTTGCTCATTAAGTGTTTAACCTAGTAGCCGACAAAGGGTGTAACTTCCAAGCATGCTGGCACTTGTCTCTGGAGCCTGGTGAACAGACCAAGCATTGCACTTGGCTCAGAGCAAAGTGTTTCTGCACCACAGATGTTTAAGGGAATGTGCCCAGACTTCCAGACTTGACCCAGAGCAAGCCAAGGAAGTCTCCAAGATGAGGGACTGGTCAGCAGCCAGAGCATGAAGATAGTGGAACTCATCTCCTGGGCCAGGAACAAGTAAATCGATGATGAAGGAAAGTCTGGGGTCTTCAAGTGCTTTAAAGCCAATAATAAAATTTAAAATCAATGGGGAAGTTGACAGCAAGCCGATGGTGGGAGCAGAGGCCAGGAATGAAGTGTCTCCACGCTTGCTGCAGGCAGACAGATGAGGACAGCGCACGAACTATCCAGGTGGAGGCGCCTGGGCGCAGGGATTGGACTGATCTTCACTCCTCTTAGGCACAAATGATGCAGGGGATCCTCTGGGAAAATGCAGCGGTGAAATGATTATGAGCTAAACTCCCAGTTCTGCATTATTCTGCTCACTCAGTCTTTGGCAGGCAGAATGCAGCCCCAACCTGGAAAGGGATTCTCTTTGCATTGATTACTGCTGCATTTATTCCTGATGGAAAGACAGTACAAAGTAATGCTGTAAACTGGATGTTAAGATTCCCGCTACTGCTGAATTCTTTTAGCTGGCATCCTTCAGGCATCCAGGATATGGGTATATGTATTTCTGATTCTTTTTGGATGCCAATGATTCTTATGTTGTGCCTCTTGAATTCATCTCAAAGCTCTCTTGCCAGTTGTTATTTGCTTTAAGATTTTCCCCCCATCTTCTACTGTTGTCTGAAGCTCATCTTTGAGCTCACTGATTCTGTCCTCAGTAGCTTTTTACTCTGCTGGTATGGCCTCCCATTGAGTTTTTTATTTTGTCTACTAAGTTTTTCAACGCTGGCATTTCTGCTCTTGAGTCTTATTGGCTGTCTGTTCCATGGTTTCTCAGAGTTCCTTGAACATCCTCAACATTTCCTCTCTAAAGTTCTTATCAAAGAGGTTAGATAGCTAGCTGATATTGAATGGGTCTTCAGAGTTATCATCTTAGCTCACTAAGCATGGAGGAGTTCTGCATTACTTTCTCATGGTGACCTTTGATGTTTAGAGGTGTTTATTATGTGTTGTGTGACTCATTGACTGGAAAAAAAAAATCACAGCCAGCTTTCCAAGAGTGCACTGACTTGTCATTATAGCAGTCTGGACAGAAACATAGAGCTATCCACAGAATTTCCCAGTTGAGTGCAGTTATAAACTGTCTTATTTGTACCAACATTTCTGGAACGCCTAGATGTTCCAGGGACTTTAGAGAAGTGGAATATAGAAAAATTAAACTTCTCTTCACAATGAGTTCATGAATGGGGAGGGGGAATATGTACATGAAGAAATACATAGAATCTAGTATGCATGGGGAGGTGACAGGGCAGAAAAGTGAAGTAAAATGTGTAAGCTATAGTGGGAGGAAGAAAGAGAGAGATCCTTTTCTTTTATCTTGTCCTAAAGGTTTGCCTATACTTAGCTTCTAATCCCTGAACTTTTAAAGTTTTCACCAGATTCCTTAGAATGAGTAATTTTACTAGAACTAGGGAACTAGAGTAGGAATGGGGCTCTGTTCCTAATAAAAGTCTTAACAAAACTCTAGGAGTAATTTAGGAAGGCAAGATTTGTCCTAAGTAATTTAGGAAGGCAAATCAATCAAAACTAGAGCAAAGGTGAGAAATAACCACTGAAATGCTGCTGTAATTGCCATTACTACTTCAAATACATGTATGGAAAGACAGCACCTATTGTCCTGTGAAAGTCCCTGGTCCCTTGTTTGGGATGAGCACACTCTACTCAGTGTTCTTGTTATTCTGGTTATTCATACATTTGGAGGCAAGAAAGGGAAAGAATAATTATCAAGCAAATGAGTGAGCATCCTATTTCCATTTTTGTGTTGCCAAGGCAAATCATCTATTTAGATCAAGGTGCTTCATGAATTAAATCCATATGTAAGTTAGTCTGCTGATTTCATAATTAAAAAGAGACACTCAGAATTAACCAATGGTTTGAAGAACTGAAGCCAGTAATTAACTCATAAAGTTTAAACCAACAAACAGCTTCCTTAAGAGCAAAGTACTAAACGAAACTTGAGTTATAAAATCAACAATTGGTCTTCTTGGCTTCACAGCAGTTCAGAACCAAAGAATGAATTCATCTGAACATTTTTTTTTGGGTCACACCCGGCAGTGATCAGGGGTTACTCCTGGCTCCATGCTCAGAAATTGCTCCTGGCAGGCACAGGGGACCATATGGGGCACCGGGATTTGAACAGATGACCTTTTGCATGAAAGGCAAACGCCTTACCTCCATGCTATCTCCCGGGCCCCCAAAGAATGAATTCATATCTTACCTCATATTCCCAACTTACCCTCTCTTTCTAAGAAGCGTGGGAAAAAAAAAGATTTAAACCACAATCCAATAGAGTATACCTGGATTGTTGAAAAATGAATGGAGATACAGCATTATCACTCAGAAATCAGATGGGGCTGAAGGTTTCCAGATAAATGAAATCACTAGCAGTAACACTTTTTTCCTGAATTGGTAGGGAAAGGGGACAGGCAGGTGATCAAATGTATTTTCTTGTCCATGTTAAATGAGGATTGGATGAATGGCTGCTTTGTTTAAAAAAACAAAAACAAACAAACAAACAAAAAACCAAGGTAATGCCCACAATTCAACAGCTGGAGATGCGGGGCTCAGATGAGTTTCACCCTGAGAGCCTACAGAGCTTCTCATAAATAGACTCTGTGAATCTGCTAAAGACTCTGCAGTCTGTGAGAGAAAATTCTAGAAGCAATCTCTGCAGCTGTCTGACCTTTGAAGGTCAACTAAGTGACCCTAAAAAAACCCTACACTTCTGTCTCAAACACTTCTGCAAACTTTAAACAAATTCTAATCCTGAATTATTTCATTTGTTAAATTAGCAGTCAAGCAATATTCGTTTTCCTGAGGAAGGGGTCAGAATATGCCACCACAGATTTGCCACCTCAGTGTAAGTGTTCTTTGGAGCTGAAGGCAATCTTGGATCAACAGGTGCAGAAACTGGTTTTCTTAGCTCCTCCCTAAAATCATCTATTTCTCCTGTGGATATGCTTCCAGTCCCAGGAAAAGGGAGGGAAGATTCTTATCACAAAGGGAAATGACCCTGTAATGAGTTTGAGTATACAAACTTTACAAGAACACAATTCTGCTTGTAATCATGGTGCTTAAATAAAGATTTTATATTAAAAAAAAGAATGTCCCATATTGTCCATTAGTTCTATAAATGTTCTAATTACTGCCCCCAGGATTTTTTTTCATTCCTTAAATTGCAAATGACTAATAACCTCTTTGAGTTTCATTTTTTCTTCTTCTGTAAATTCCTATGCAAAAAAATCTCATAAAAATTGTATGCCCTTTCATCTATTTAACTATTTTCTATTAGTTTAATTAATCAGTCCCCTATACTTAAGCTAAGAAGATAGAAGTAGGGCCCGGGAGGTAGCATGGAGGTAAGGCGTTTGCCTTTCATGCAAAAGGTCATCGGTTCGAATCCCGGTGCCCCATATGGTCCCCCGTGCCTGCCAGGAGCAATTTCTGAGCATGGAGCCAGGAGTAACCCCTGAGCACTGCCGGGTGTGACCCAAAAACCACACACAAAAAAAAAAAGATAGAAGAAAAATCTTTTTCTCCATGACTAGATCACAATGCTGGGCTCAAATTTTAAAGAATGCTTACTTATTTTTATTCCGGTAGAGGAGGTTTGTTTCACACCTGATGTTGCTCAGACGTTACTCCTGGCTCTGTGCTCAGGTGTCATGCTTGGCAGTACTCGGAGCCAATCTTTGGTGCCAAGAAATCAAACCGGGGTTGCTACATGTAAACTAAGTGTTTTAGCATTTAGCACTGTCCTATTTCTCTGATTCTAAAATAATACTCACTTCCTTAAAAGATAACCCTACCCATCAGGGACTGTGCAAGCAAGAAAAACTTAAATAAAATGTTTATTGATGATTATAATAATGGCACAGATTTTTTTTAAAGACTGATAGTAGCAGTGATGGTAGGGATAAAGTGCAATAGGAATCCCCCCTCCTTTTGGGGACCAATTTGAAAGGCTATTAAAATTGACTATCAAAAATTCTGGTAGGGCAACTCTACATCATAAAAATTACATTCAAAGATAACTCTACCTACATATTAAGTTTACATGTGAATTTTTCACTGCAGCACTGTTTTGAATTGCGATACACTGAAAACCACCCAAATATTCAGCAATAGGAAAGTTACAAGGACTCAATAGAAAAATTTCTACATCCAGATGTGGGAATAGTTCCAGAATAAGCAAGATATTGGTGAAGGGAAGCAGACACTCTAATGGGGCATGTGATGTTGGAATGCTGTATGCATGAAAACCTATCATTAAAAATATTAAAACATAGGGACTAGAGAGATAGCATGCTTTGCATGCAGAAGGACAGTGGTTCAAATTCTGGCATTCCATATGCCGCCCCCGCAAGCCTGCCAGGAGTGATTTCTGAGCATAGAACCAGGAGTAACCCCTGAGCACTGCCAGTGTGACCCAAAAATAAAAAGTAAATTTAAAACACAGTACCTAATTTTTTTGTTCTATTAAAAGTATAGTGTGGTATATGAAAATATTTCCATAAGATTATTCTTTGCCTCTTGTTCCACCTTGACCTTCCAGGTGGGGGTACCATGGGAGTGAGATGTTCAGAGTCTTTTGTCAGAGTTGGCTGGCTGGCTCAAGGTGTGTTTTGGAGCTAGCAGCAGGCTGACAAAGGACTCTCTTCGCTCAACCTTTTACCCCTTAACCCTCCTGTCTGTGTGGATTATTTACTGTGGATAAATATTAACAAGATCTCCCCCAAAAAGGGGACAAGGGGATGGGAATCTGTTTCTTATTCTGGGAGCTCTTTGAGGATACACAACCAACAAAGGAGTAAACGGGACCCACAAATGGGGCAACATATAGCACCAAAAATAACAAACTATGGTGGCAGTCAACGATTTCTGAAATAGATTATGGTAAAGTGTTATTCACAAAAGAAAAATTAATAAACTTATCTTCATTAAAATCAAGAACTTCTGAGGTTAAAACAATAGTAGAGCAGTAGAATATTTACCTTGCATGCTAAGACCCAGATCAATCCAAGGCACCTCAGATTATCCCTAAGCATCAATAGGAGTGACTCCTGTGAACCCCAGAGCCAAGAGTAAACCCTGAGCACCACCAAATGTTCCTACCCCCAATTAAGAACTTTGAATAAAGAAAACAACAAACATCTCACAAGTTCATCCAGGTGAGTAGATAATATGTAGTATATCCATACAAATGGAATCTTACTTGGCTATAAAAACACACAAAAGACAGAGTCGTGATACAAGAAATATGACTTCAATATGCCAAGTAAAAAAGGCAAGGCATGCCAAATAATGTGCTCAATGATTAAAATGATGTAGAGATAAATCCGCAAAGAAAATGTTATTGGTTGTTAGAATCTAAGTGGGAAGAGGTGTATAATGGATATAGGATTACCTTTGGGATGATTAAAAGTAGTCTGAGGAGTCAGAGAGAAAGTACAGCAGGTGGGTTGCTTGCCTTGCATGTGTCCAACCTGGGTGTGACCCCAGGCATCCTAAATGGTCCCCTGACCACCACCAAGAATAATTTCTGAATGCAGAACCCTGAATGTTGGGTATATCCCCCCAAATTAATTAATTAAAGTATTCTGAAATTAAATAGAGTGACTTGTGAAACTTTATGAAAACAGTAAAAACCACTGAATTTTGTACTTTAAAAATTAATTGTGGGGCTGAAGAGATAGCATGGAGGTAGGGCATTTGCTTTGCATGCAGAAGGATGGTGGCTCAAATCCTGGCATCCCATATGACCCCCGAGCCTGCCAAGAGTGATTTCTGAAAGCAGAGCCAGAGTAGTTCCTGAGCGCCGCTGGGTTCAAACCCCCCCCCCAAATTAATTTATGGTATGTGAATAGATCTCAATTAACAAATTTAAAAAGATAACATTGGGGCCGGAATGATAGCATAGTGGTAGAGCGTTTGCCTTGCACGCAACCAACCCAGGACGTTTGAACCTTGGTTTGATTCCCGAGGTTCCATATGGTCCCCCAAGCCAGGAGTGATTTCTGAGCGCATAGCCAGGAGTAAACCCTGAGCGTCACCAGGTATGCTCCATACCCCCCACCCAAAAGACAGCATTATCTTTTTAAATAAAAAATGGGTACACAATGGGTAGGGCATTTGTCTTACATGCAGTCAACCCAGGTTTGAACCTTGGCATCCTTGAGCCTGCCAGAAGTGATTTCTGAGCACAGAGCCAGGAGTAACCCCTTAGCACTTCCAGGTGTGGCCCCTAAATAAAACTACACACAAACAGACTCACACACACACACACACACACAAAAAAAAAACCTGTGGTATTTATAATATTTTTAGAGACAAAACTGGTATTTATAATATTTTTCAGATACATGTATCTGACAAAAATGGTATAATATATAAAAAGCACCAATAGGAAAAAGACAGACAACCCAGAACAAAACAGTTGTCAAAGGAGTTTAGCAATTTCCCCAAAGTGATTACACAAATGGTCAAAGCTTATGAAAAATGCTAAACATGTTTAGTCATCACAAAATGTAAATTATAATCACAGTGAGATGCAGCCACCCACGAACCAGAATGCCAACAATTAATAGCAAGTGCTGGTGAGAATATGAGTAATTGGTACTCTCATGCACTGCAGGCGGGAATGTAAACTGGTGCAGTCACTTTGAAAAGCCGTTTAACAATATCTTTCAAGTCAAAACATATAGACACCCCATGACTTAACAATTTCCCCCCAAAGAATATATATTTTTTAGAAATAGCTATTATTTATCCCTAAGAAATAAAGTTTTTTCTTCTAAGCGTATAGGTAAGTTAGAAATGAATGCATCCATCCACCCAAAGACATTCTCAAGAGTTTTACATACAATAGTCCCCCAAATAGACAAATCACTAACTTCCAACTGGATAGTGGATAAACAGTGGAAAACTACTTATCAATAAAAATGAAAAAAAAAACTGAGAAACAAACAACAGCTTGGATAAATTTCCAGACTATAGTTAAGACAAAGACAACTCTAAAGAGTACATTCTGAACTATTGTAATTATTAGAAATTTAAGAAGAGGCAAAATCGACTGGAAAGATAGTGCAATAACCTGAACATATATTTTGCATTTAGGAGACTTGGGTTCCATCTAAGCATCACATATGCTTTCCTGAACATAGCCAGGAACAATTCCAAGTATAGGTCCTGAGCACGTCTGGATGTAGCTCCAAAACCAAAGAAAGAAAGATCGAAAAGGAAAGGAAAGGTAAATTGACAGTGTCTCCTTATATAGCAAACAATGGATTAGAAAGGAGCAGAAGGAGGCTTTCTTTCTGGGGGACCTGGGGGGTGTTGGGACATTTCTGGTGGTGCTCAATTTCTGAGAAGCAACCACTTGTGGTCTGCAGGGAACCCATAAGGTCTAGGGGAAAGAATTGGGGTCACCTGCAAGTGACACCTTAATCTCTGTAATATCTCTGTTCGGGAAGCCTTTCATGATTCTGCAAATATTCTATATCTTGATCTGATTGAGGTCAGAAGAGACATATATGTTTAAAATAATCCTTAAGTTGTGTGTAAAGCAAGTGGTATAGATTCTTATCTATCAAAATCCTAGTTGTCTTTTGTGAAGAACATGACAAACTGATTCTCATATTGATAGAGGAAATGAAATATTAGACAATCCAAAGACTCAAAACACTTTGGAAAAAGAACTAAATTAGAGGGTTTAGCAATTCCAAAACTTGCTACAAATACAGTAATCAATAGAATTTAGTATATGGCACAAGAAAAAACACATTAAAGAAATAGGAGAAAGATTCCAGAAATAAATCCTTGTTATTTATAGCCAATTGATTTTTGGCTAAGATGTCAATAATTAAAAGGAAAAATAATAGTCTCTACAATAAATAGTCTTGGAGCAATTATCTGCATGCAAAAGAATGTTGTTGGACCTTTCCATTGCAATATTTTATTTTAAAAAGTACTAAATTGGATTATAGATGTAAATGAATACTCCATCAAAATTTAAAATATTCATGAGTCAAATGATACATTTAAAGTGCAAAAAGATAGCTTACTAGATTGAAGAAAATAGTTACTATCTGATAAGTCCCTTGTACAAAGGGACTTTTACAAATCAATAATAAAAAAAGGCAAGTAATTCTCTTGAAAACAAAGGGCCAAAGAAAATCTTCAAATAACCAATAGATATATAAAAAGAGATCTTATGTCTTTAACCATTAGGACAATACAAATCAGAATCACAATGAGAGTCAATTTCACACCCTCTGAGACAGCTATCATCAAAAGACAGGAAATATAAGAAAGGTTTTTAAGGGCCCAGAGAGATAGCACAGGGCGTTTGCCTTGCAAGCAGCCGATCCCGGACCAAAGGTGGTGGGTTCGAATCCCGGCATCCCATATGGTCTCCCGTGCCTACCAGGAGCTCTGAGCAGACAGCCAGGAGTAACCTCTGAGCACCGCTGGATGTGACCCCCCCCCAAAAAAAAACAAAAAACAAAAAAACAAAACAAAAAAAAAAAAAGAAAGGTTTTTAAGGGACCGGAGTGGTGGTGCAGCGGTTGGGCCTTGCATGCAGCTAACCTAGGATGTACCTCGATTTGATCCCTGCCCCAGGATCAATTTCTGAGTGCATAGCCAGGAGTAACTCCTGAGTGTCACTGGGTGTGACCCAAAAACTAAAAAAAAAAAAGTTTTTAAAAATATTTTAGGCCAAGAAGTCTCTTTACATACGTGTAGAATATTATCTCACATAGTCTGCATATCTGGAAACTTTTGTCTTTACAAAAATAGACATGAGTGGATGTTCATTTCAATACCTAACATAAGATTTAAGATACATCCAGAGTTTTATAATCTTTTTTTAAGGTCTTTGATATTATTGGCTTGTTTGCATCTGTATTATTTCATTATCTTCCAATAAGTATATATTGTATGTCATTTGAGTAATAAAATAGAATGTTTGGGAGCTGCCAGCACCCACGTGCAAGGAATTGCCTGAAAGTGGTGTAGATGTTCAAAGAAGAGTCATCAAGGACATCATCACAGAAAGATCCTGGTCAAGGTTAGAGTGATAGATTACCTTGGCCCCAAAGTACCAGGCTCTTGACTTCATTGCAAGAATTTGAGAGTGAGTCAGAGAAATAAAGTATCAAAACAAAGTGTAATCTAAGAATAAGACTACAAGAATAATCTAAAGAGACTAACATGGTTTCTAAATAAGAGAAACTGTTCACTAAAAGTGAGAGTCTATACTCAGTGCCAGATAATAATACCATTTCTACACAAATTTCTAAGTTATATAGGTATGGGTACAGGACAAATGAATGAGGGACAGAATAGGCATGGGATTTTTTGGAATAAAAATAGGCATGAGAGGTTTTGGAATAATGATTTTGCAGAGTCAAGATTGTACCTGGATCTAAGACATATTTGGTCACTTCATGAGTTGTCATGGCAGTTTTATATTGTCATGGCACTCCTGGGCTTAATTTGAATTGAAATATATATATATATATATATATATATATATATATATATATATATATATATATATAATGATGAGTATCTAATGAAACCAGAAGTCATCCATCAGTCACTTGGCCTTCCATTTGTGTGGGGGATCCATACCAATTCTCAGGAAGTTCTCTTGGGTTCATGTGTCTTTCTGTCCTGATAGACTTCACAATCAAGTAAAACTATCAGAAACAATCTGCAAACTTGAGTTATGTCTTCATCTACAAAAAGTTTTTGGTTAAAAATAGAAGCACAAAATATTTGGGGACTGGGAGTGTCTCCCAACAAGTGCTCAGGTGGCCCCAGGTACTGGCATATCTCCAATAAAGATTTGGCTGGCAGTTTGATAAAAGTGTATGAGGATACGGTGCTACTCAGGTGCTTTGGTGCTGGGGAGCACCCAGGAGATCTCCAATAACACACCAAACTATGTTCAGGGGACCATGTGGTTCTAGAAATTGAAACTGACCAGTGGTCAGCTGTATGAAAGTCATGTACCTTAACCCTCTGTATTATCTCCTTCTTTTTAACCACCTGGGCCATTCTTTACTAGATCTTTGACAAGTTAATCCTGAGATCTCTAGATGCAGAAGAATTGTCCAAGACTATAGTACATATATTTATGTTCTAATGTAGGAGGTTATACACCAAAGCAGAAGAACTCCTGTCTGTGGCTACTCAAGTGGGAATGAAGTGCAATTATAAATTTGAAGAATACTTGGGAGAAGAAAAGGACCAAAATTATCCCCTCAAGTTCTCTATTTTAAAGCAGTGAAAATATTAATAAAGAAAAGGAGTCAGGCTAGGATTCCAAAATAACTTTTAAAAATTTGGGCTACCTCCCAGTATGAACTTGCTGGAGTCACAATATTGTCTAAACTAATTGCTACAGACCCAAGTCTGCCAAGCTAGGAATCTAGCCAGTATAAATGTCCATTGCTTTCAACTTAAAATTAAATTAAGTTTTTGGTTATTTGCCTGAATTAATTGTTCAATTGAAAAAAAAGAAAAAGAAACCAAACAAACAGATCAAACCTGTATTGTAAGCAGTTCCAGATGTGGACTGTGTGTATTTTTTTTTTAGCAGCACAGAAAATGACTTAAGCATTTTATAAACAAAACTGAGAGACTTTGGTTTTC
Source organism: Crocidura indochinensis (assembly GCA_004027635.1). Lineage (NCBI taxonomy): Eukaryota > Metazoa > Chordata > Mammalia > Eulipotyphla > Soricidae > Crocidura > Crocidura indochinensis. Next base: position 17,448 of record PVKC010010170.1, read on the forward strand.
TTTGTGAGATGAAGGCATTTCTATTTCGTTGGTGTCCTTGAACCTGGATTACATTTCTTTCTTGAATCAAAATGTTGATATTCATGAACTTAATATAAACAGGTTGCCATTTATTGCAAAGACATTGGTACTAATCTTGAATATATTTAAAGGTCTTTCATCAAATAGATAGAAAGGAACTCTATCATTCTATAAACCCTGTTACTTTGGTATCTTATGAAGTCTAATTAAGTTTCTGTGATTGCAAAAATCCATTTTTCCAAATCTTAACTGTTGCCATTTATTCCTTCCAAGCAAATTAATACAAAAGAAATTGTGTGTTCATTCCTTTCAAGTTGTTAAATTGAGCTATACAAACTTTAATGAATGAAGACCTTGCTATCATATTTGTATAAATAATGCCACAACTTAAAATAACTATTGGGAGTTGTTTGAGTGAGAACAGTTATCCTGAGCAAGATGGTTAAACCATCAGTTAATCTTTATATTTCTGGCAAATGAAAGGAACAGAAATGACATGAAGATAATTTATTTTCTCCATAGCCAGAAGCAAAATGTGCCCGATAATGTATATATCCCTCAAATAATAAAAATAAATCTGTTACATTTTTCTCCTTGTATACTTTGTGTATCAAATAAGGGTCTTGCTTGACAAGCACTCCATTCTAATATAAATAGTACCAGGATGTATATATGTCTTCTTTCTTATGATTAATATATTTGAGGAATCAACTCTGAATCATTTAGGCAAATAATTCTCATATATTCATGGTAAAGATACATTTTACACTCTCATTTGAATTACAGTTTTTCCATTTTCTAAATAATTATAGAAACTTTTACCTCAAAGTTATTTCTATCAAGTGAAAAATGCAATGACATGTGTTTATTTCATCCCTAAAGGTAAAAGACAGAAAAATATTTAGTATACTAACAGAATATGGAAATTTACCAGTTAACTTTAAAAGAATCCTACTGGCTCAGGATGCTTGGAAATTGAGAGGATGCATGTCTCTCTGTGTGTACTAGAAACCAATCAATGGATACATTAAGCCTGTATTCTTACAGTTGGATCACTATGGGTAGGGCTAAGAGCTAGGTTTGGCTTTATATCATTACTAGCTATAAAAAAGATGTTGTTAAGCAAATATTAGGAAAGAAAGAAACCAACATATTTACCTATAAATAAAAACAAGCTAGAGCCAATGTACCAATTCGTTTAACTTCTAGGCCATAGGCTAGGACCTCTGCCTTGGGAACAGAATATGTGCACTATACTTTATAGTTGCAGATAGCTTCTGCCTAAGGAGCCTTCTTTGATTTAGTCCTCATGTAAATTTTGGAAAGGAAAAAAGGGGGCATCTATGCAATCCTCAGGGGTTCTGAGAGCTATTCCTTTACATACATGATTAACCAAATATTTCAAGGTTCTGAATTTTCAGTGCTGTAGGCCTCCTGTATTCAGGGACCTCCAAGACCAAACTCTGTGGTGCTTGGGTGAGGGAACTTGTGTTAGGATTAAGTGTGGGTCCTTGCACAGACAAGTCATGTGTCTTTAGCTCCTGAGCTATCTTTCTTCCCCCCCCCCAAAGCTTTAAAAACTTTTTATTTATTTTACACATGAAAAAGTCATAGCCAGCACATTTAAGGACCTGATTCTTTGAATCCCAAATCCAAACTTTTGTTCCAAAGTACTCAACAGCAGGCCAGCTGTCGTGTTTCTCCATTCATCAAAGGGAATAAAAGCATTTTTATATCAGGGTTGTCATGGAGATACAATGAGTTATGGGTATTGGATAAGTTTCTTTGGGTTATAGCATAAAAGAAAAATGGAATTTACCATGATTTAAAAATACAGCAATTTGTTAACTCATGGGCCTGAAAAGTACAAGGTGGGGATTTCAGCACTGATTGATCTACATATGGGTGGGAAGTCAGGCCTAGGATCATTTCTCATATTCTCTTAGTCTGGCCTCTGTGCAGGGGAGGGAGAGAGAGAGGAAGAAAAAGAGGAGGAGAGGGAGGGAAAAAGGGAGGGAGAAAGAAAGAGAAAGGCAGAGAGAGAGAGAGGCACATATTGCAGTTTCTAACTGTGGAGAGAATAAGTCTCAAGATTTCACTGAGTTCTGGGTTCCATTCTTTTTCCTTGGCAAGTCCCACCATCAAGATGCCGTTAGGAGTGAGACTGGAGAGATAGTACAGTGGGCAGGGTGCTTGTCTTGCATGTGGTTAACTTGGATACTATTTTTAAGTACTGGCACGAGTCATTCTTGAATACAGAGACAGGTGTAAGCCCTGAGCACAACTGGTTGTGGCCCCAAATCAAACAAACAGACAGAATTAAGTAGGGAGGTGGGAAAATAGCTCAAAGGGCTGGGTTTGCATGCCTTGCAAGGAAGCCAGGAGTTTGATGCCTAGCAGCATGTGTTTACCCAGTATCATGGATTTACCAGCACTGGTAGCTCCAAACACTGTTTCACTGAAGTGCCTTGTCCACCAATGTGAAAGAGAATAAACCAGGCTACATCAAGGAATGTAGCTACTAAGCCTGCAAGAGGAGGAATAGAGACTCCTGAGAGCCGCCAGGGTATGGGGTGCAATCAGAGCAGAGAAGTCCCAGTGAGCCCTTTGAAGGCACTCAGTGGGTGAGCTTTCAATGTTGCTTTTTTTTAAATTTAGACATGATGGTTAAAAGTTGTTTGTAGTAGTTTTTTTTATATAGCTAAGGTGTTTATGGTTGAGTTACAGTGAAGGTTGTTAATGCTGCTTTACTCCTTTCTATAGGACAAAGGACAGCACCACTAAGAGCCCTCCTTCAGGTCAGAGGCCTTGGGAGATAACACCCTTTAAAAACTCTTTCTGTGTTGATTCTGCTTCTATAGCAGTGGTTTCTCTTCCCAGGCATCATGGCAGAAAGTATTTCTATCTCTTTTACAGATTTTTTTTTCATAATGGTATGGTTGATGGTCTTTTTTATTTCAAGATTTCACTTCTAAACACATCACAGTTATATATTTTTACTTTTTGAGAGGAGAAGAGTTTTGGTTCAAACCTGGGACTGGGATAACGTATGGTACTGGGAATCAAACTAGGTTGTTATTATCTCTCCAGTGGCAGTCTTTGTTTATAAAATCTCATAAACGGGGCCGGAGAGGTGGCGCTAGAGATTAGGTGTCTGCCTTGCAAATGCTAGCCAAGGAAGGACCGAGTTTTGATCCCCCAGCGTCCCGTATGGTCCCACCAAGTCAGGGACAATTTCTGAGCGATTAGCCAGGAGTAACCCCTGAGCATCAAATGGGTGTGGCCCCCAAAAAAACAAAAACAAAAAAAGTCATAAAATAGCAATTTTCTTAAATTTTGTCATAACATATGCGTAGTTTCTTATCTTTTGTCTATTTTCATTCTTCTACTAGAAGGCCAGCCCTAGATAAGAGAAGAGGTCTTGCATCACTGACTTGTGTGCTATGTCCCCAGTACCCAGATAGTGCTGGCAGAAGTTTCCTGTTCAAGATGACTAAATGTCTATAGGATTTAGACTAACGTTGCCAGTGGCTGAAGAAGTCATGCTTATGTTGTTTAACGTTATTGCTATCCAAATTTAACCACTTAATATTTAAAAAAAAAAATAGGGGCCACATCCTATAGGGATGCTAGGAAGGGGATACTTAACAATTTTAATTAAAAAAATAAGAGGGGCAGAGCAGTGATGCAACAGTAGGGCACTTGCCTTGCACGCAGCTGACCTAGGACGGATCATGGTTCAATCCTCCAATATTTCATACGGTCCCCCAAGTCAGGAGCGATTTCTGAGCACATAGCCAGGAGTAACCCTTGAACATCACCAGGTGTGGCCCAAAAACAAAAAAGATAAACTTATCCTTCAAAATACCCAGCCCTCATATTTTAGAAAATTACAGTGACTATATTTTCCCTGGGAGCTGTCAGTGTGTTGTAGTTGAAGTGTGGAATTGAAACTTATTGTGGCCTACGGAGAGTCAATAATATCCTTAAAAGTTGCATATTGTGGGGTTGGAGCGATAGAACAGCGGTAGGGCATTTGACTTGCATGTGGCTGACCCAGGACAGACCTTGGTTCGAATCCCTGGCATCTCATATGGTCTCCCAAGCCAGGAGCGATTTCTGAGTGCATAGCCAAGAGTGACCCCTGAGTATCACCAGGTGTGGCTCAAAACAAAAACACCGAAAAAAAAAAAGTTTTTCGAAAAGCCAGAATTACAAGGGTAAGGTACTTGTCTTGCATGTAACTGACATTGGTTGAATCCTTGGTGCCATATAGTGTTTCCCCAGCACTACCAGAAGGATCACTGAACACAGAGCCAGGAATAAGAACTAAGCATCACCAGGTGTGATCCAACTCTTTTCTCCTCCAAAGAAAGAGTTTCCCCCATAACTCTCTACAGTTCCAAGACAGAAATTTGTTGGAAATCACTTTGGAAAAAAGAGCTGCTATTTTCTCACCTTACTCTGTAGAAACTGAGCCTTGGTGCTCCAAGCCTGAACTGCATTCCTGCTCAGGTTACATTGACTTCTCTCTCCCCCTCCCTCCCTGTTCTTCCTTGATTGAAGAGCTTTGGGGCTAATTATACTGAACGCTCTAACCCATAAGTCCATCCACGAGTATAAACGGGCCATCTATTTTGTACGCTGCCATTGGCACCTGCGCTGTGGCTCTGGGAAAGCTCCAAAGACACATTTCCAGGGATATGTTTTTATAAGAGTGCTGACTGATTTATTGAAGACTAGTATTCACTCATACAATTATTTCTTCAGACACTTTTGGCTTCATTGATCTTTGCTGGTTGCTGATTCTGTACTTGTCATCATTGCATTATTTAAAAAAAAAGGGGGGGCATCTCCAGCTCACCTTCATTTGAGCAGTATCATGCTCACTCTTGATTGGACGGGAGATCACCCTCTTTGTGGGCCAAAGGAAATGCCCTGTCACCTCCCAGGGCAAAAGCAATAAGTTGCTAAACAGAGTAAATGTGTGGTCACGGGAGGTTATGGGATTGTCAAAGAGGGAGTTGATGGAAGGAAATAACTTCCTAGCCCTGCCTCTTCTCTATTTCAGCCTAATTAGTCATGTGTTCTCTTCAAAATAGCTATTCCGACCACTGGCCCAATGACAACCAAGTCTTCCTGGCAGCCAAGTCACCCCACAAGTATTGAAAATTTCTCACAGTGGGCTGGAGCCTCCTCATACTAGGAAATTAACTTCCATGGGAAGCTACCACAAGATACTTTCATGATAATGATACTGTGAGATTCTTTCACAAAAATTCTACCACAAGGTGCTTCCACTAGAATGCTACCATGATATACTTTCATGAGATGCTTCCATGATATATTTCCAAGAGAATGATACTACAAGAGGTTTCTATAAGAAAGCTTCCATGAGTTATTGCCACAAGAATGCTTCCCTTCTTAGCTTTACAGGAATTAAGCTTTCAACATGTTCTCTTAGGAGTCCTCAAAGTTTGTTGAGACCCTCTTCACCCTACCTTTTTCCTTTTTCCCCAGCGAACATGATTTGTCTCCCTGATTTTAAACAATATCTTCTCTGTGTTGATGCATATTTAATCTAGCGGATTTGTTTTTCCTTCTCAATGACTTTATTATCTTCACAACCAAAAATATCCCATACTGTACATCCCAGAGACTGCATGCCTGCTAATGAGGTTACCTCAAACAATTCCTTAGCCTGTCTAAGCCTCTGTTTCTTTCTCTTTGAACAAGAATGATAGGTACTACTTGGGTAGTAGTGAAGATAAAGTGGCTGATATGTGCCAAGTGCCTTAGTAAGACTGAAGCAAGAGTTTTTGACTATAGTCATTCTAACTACAGAAATAGCTCAGTGACAGGCTATGCCAGATAGAAGAATGGATTTCTCCACCCCCGCCCACCCCACAGCTCCTTCCAGGGCCTATTCATCATTATATTAACCACCCCCTGAAAATCTAAAACCATTCAAAGGTGTGAAGAGTTTCCACCTGTATAGAAGGAGTGGGGCTTGGAGAGCACTCAACCCCTCAACAAACACTGCATCTAGCAGGGATCCTGCCTCCCAGCTCTCTAATGGGGTAATATATAAATGCTTAGTTTAGTGAATCTAAATTCCAGATTTCCCAAACTCAGAAAATCTAAACTCTGCACCACTCAGCTGCCCCTTAATTTAGTTGGCCTGGCTGGCTTTTCATTGACTAAAACTTGGATTTCCATCTCTGAACAAAAAAGTTCCTAAATAGGCCTACTCCCTCCCAGTGATCTTGGACTCAGCAGTGTGGGCCTGTGGGTTTAGTAATCAATCAAGGGCCACTGAGGCTACCTTCACTTATGCTCAGGGGTCAGAGGGTGCCAGGGATTAAACTAAAAGCCCACTTGAGCTATTAGTTTAACCTTTTTTATTTTAATTTTATTTGTTTTAGAGGTGGGTTGGACCAGACCCAGTGGTGCTCAGTTATTACTTCTGTGTCTGTGTTCAGGGATCACTCTTGGAGGTACTTGGTGGGACCATGTGAGGTACTGAAGATGTAACCTGGGTCTGCCATATGCAAGGCAAATGCCTTATCTGCAATCTCTCCAGCTCTCCTTTAAAAATCTTAACCAATCATTTGGGATAAGGAGAAGATAAGCATTTCAGACTGTCACACCATACACACACATACACACACCTCCACCACAACTACCACTACTACCACAAATAATAATAATAGCAACTTTGCTTAGTTGGAGTCAGGAAGATAATGCAAAAGGGCTGAAGCACATATCTTACTCACATTAGCCCTGGTTTCCATTCCAGGCATGATAGAATCCTTTCAACATTATTAAGCATAACCTCTGAGCAGTGATTCAAGAACTGCCCACTGAGGGGGCAAAGACAATAGTTGAGCAGGTAGGATGCTAACCTTGCATATAGCTCATCTGGGCTCAATTCCCAGCATCCCATATGATTCCTAACAGAAGTGAGCCTTGAGTACTGAGCTAGGTGCAAACTCTAACCCCAACAGTTCGGTATGACCCCAAAACAAGCAATAGCAAATAGTAACTCCTTAACATTGCCGGATAGGCCCCAACTCAACCAAACCCAAACCAAACCTGAATATCATCCTCAAAGAAGGGAAAGGAATCATAACTTATTATTTAGGGTCAGGTCTACAGGAAACATTAGTCATTTGCTTCATCTATTCCTTTCCCCAACTCCCTTCTTGTCCCCAGACTTTCTCTTACCCAGAAAGAAGATTCAACCTTTAAGGAACTTTAAGGACAAGAAGTGTTTTGAGAACTAACTGGGTCTGGCTCCTAGAGTGTAAGACAGTATCTCAGGGAAAGAATCCATGGCTGAGAACTTCCAGGTTCTCTCACAGTGTCTGCCAGCCCGAAAGCATCAACCTTTTCATGGGATACTCTTCCCTCATACATTCTCTCAGCAGGGATATTTCGGAGTCTAAATGAGTTAGAAGGAGTATTATATCAGCATGTAAGCCAACTCCTTGCCCCCAGATCACTAAGTAGACCCTGGCCTCTCTTCGATCCTGGCCACAGTTCATCCCTGGAACACTGACAGATGAGATTCCAGACACCTCTGCCAAGTTTCTTCTACTTGCTGCTGTTACAGCTCTGAAAACTTCTGAAGGCAGCTACTGCCTTTTGGCACATATGTAGATGTTTACTGTAGACCACCAATCTGGTGACCACTGTGCTCAATGGCTCAGATTTTGCATGTTTATTTGACATCCTTAAGAGACTCACCATTGGCACTGGACTGACATGGGCATCTCCATTGAGGATCATCAGCCTACAGTGGGGTCAACCACCAGGGAGAGAGAGTTCAGCTGATGCTAATGAGACTCAAGGTGAAGTCCACAAATGTACCCATAGAAGTAGTTGGGTGTAGGCAGTCATTGCAGAAAAATGAAATATCCACTGCCAGGAGGCCTAACCTGGGTGGAAGCAGGTGGTCAAGGTCAAGGTCAGCTTCCTAGATGAGAACACAGACTGTGTTAAAGAATGAATAAAAGAAGAATCAGCCTAGTAAAAGGAAGAAAAAGGGGGAAGGGAGGAAGAGACTTGGAAATTGCTTTAAACATTGAGTATTGAAGTTCAGAAGTTCTATGCACTAAGATAAGGAGGTGAGTAAACACAAAAGCATGTTGGGCCTTGTAGGATTTTACTGTGAGAGCATGAGGGATTCACTAAAGCTGTGTTTCTCAACTGTTGCCTGACCTTATTTACTTCTTGTGCTTTGCTCCCCTAGACCTACCTATCAGTTGGTCTTCTAGTCACCTGTCAAATCTTCCCACTTACTTGCTTTTCACTTGTGTTCCTCTTGGAATATCCTGAGGGAACTTTAGGGGAACACACAGTTCTGACTGAGAAATACTCCCCTAAAATATAGTGGGGGTGGAAAGTTGAGTAAGGCAGAACCTCTAGAATCTGGAGAATCTCCCCCTCCCACATCTCTAGGCAAGAATAGATGCACATCTCCTCCTACAGCCAGAGCATAGGGGCAGACAGAGCTAAGAGTTTTATTTGCCCTTTCTTAAAAAAAAAAA
>PVKC010010171.1:0-25893 GCA_004027635.1 Crocidura indochinensis
CATCAATCTTCTCAGCAACTCTGTACACCTGTAAAGAGACAATCACACCACAGATCTAGAACCCTAGCTCTTATCACTAATGAGAAACTAAAGGTCCTAAAAACACAGAAGTTTCTCCAGTATTCTTAGACATATCTTAGCAGAGGTAAGGCAGGCTGCAGACCTAAAAGATTATCTAACCCTATTTTCCCATCATTCATACCAGTTTTCTATTCTTCCCTCTGGATACCAAAGTTATGGAGGGAAAGGGGAGCCTCTGGTATGTCTACATGGGCCTTCTTGGTATTACTCCACAAGAAAGTCCCAACTCAGGCATATAGATGGATTTTTAATGTCCAGTTGGAATCTGCTTAGCTGTTTTTGATGCATCAACATGCTGTGCCCATTTGCTACTGAGTAGCTCTACCTTCAATTTCTCATGAATAATAACCCATTCAACACTTCCTGGGTCCTTATGCCCAAAGACTTCTCAGTTTTTGCTATACAACTGTCAAGGTTTAGCCTTGAGTAAGGAGGTTTTTATTCTGTTTCACTTGGTAAATATTTTGGGTGATGATGGAGATACCCCTAATCAGTGCTAATTAGACCTGATGGTTTGATGGTTGGGCCTGAAGATTTTCAGCAGTCTTAGGGGGCTAATAGCATTGTTATCTAGCAGTCATGAGTGTGTGTGTGGGGGGAACATGAAATTCCAGGAATGGAACCTAGGTCTCTTTACATCCCACTAATGCACCTCTGCCCACTAAGCTATTTCTGTAGGATAAGAAGGATTTAAAAAAGAAATCTGCTGACTCCATTTTAAGTTCAGTGCCTTTTAAGTTCATGGAGAATTCCATCACCCATCTTCTTTTCCTCCTCCTCCTCTTTCTCCTCCCCCTTCTTTTTTTTCCTCTTCAGATTCCTATACAAGGGTTCCAGCCAGGGTTCCTGATGTGATCTGATGACCTGGGTAAAGGGTGAGGTAGAAAAGCAATGCTCCAACCCACCTCAGCCCCTTCTCTGCTCTCTGGGGTTGTCCTGGTTTCACCCTCTTGCTCTGCTGTATTTCAGGCTGGAGTGACTGGGGGTGCGGTAGGGGAGAGAGGGCCTGCATCCGGGACCCTGGATCCTTCTGGCCAGGACAGCACAGCTGCACAGGAGAGAACTGGCCCGAAAAGTTGGACTGGCCTCTCCTCTTGGCCGAGGAGCAGGGAGGCCCGGGCAGGGGAAGTCTGAGCAATCCCAGAGCCATAGCCACTGGCTGTGGTGGCCTCTGGGCAGCCATGGGCTATTTTCTGTGACTTCTTCATTCACGTTCAAGGGTGCTTTCTCCTGCCCAGTCCCCCCCTCCCACCACGGACTTGCCCAACTCCTATCAGGTCACCCGCTCAAGGAGCATCAATGTTCCTAAGTGCCTGGGAGGCACTTGGTACAAATTTGTTTCCTCCATAACACAAACCTGGTTTCACTGACAGCTAGAGTTCATTAGATCCCAGTAGAATTTTTTTCTGGCTGGCAGAATAAGGTCTGAAGAGCACAGACAACCTTAGATTTCCACCCCTGGAGGGACTCTGGAACTTCATTCTGCATAGTTTTCCCTCATTTGTGTCTCCCCTCCATCACTGTCATACCTGGGATATTATTAACTTAATGTGGTCTTCAGTCGGCTCCTTTCTCTCTCTCTTTTTTTTTTTTTTTTTGGTTAAATCAGTGGTTTTAAAAGTAGACATTTATATCACTACCAGTAAGTGGAAAACCAGGATTATGTGCCATAAATAGAAGATTACCCTAAAAATCAATATGATGAAAACAATTTTATATAATTCTAGACAGACACTGTTGCCTCTGGGAGGCTCTGAGTCACAGCCTTGTTCTTCTTTTTTTTTTTTTTTCTTTTAAAGGAAGGGACTTTGGCAAATGTTACAGAATTGTGAGAGCCCATCAGGCTGGAACCGGGCCATTCTCCATGAGTGCATCTGAAGGACAGAAAGAAAGTTAGAAAGTTCTTTTTGTTTCCTTAAACAACTTAGTTCTGGGATGGGGGAGATGACTCAAGGATCAGGCACATGGAGGCCCTGCTTGAGTTTGATCCCTACGATGGCTGAGTATTGTAGGGTGAAACATAGCTTTGGAGCTATGTTTCTACCTTTGAACTAAGAAGTATGGCTTGCTTGCCTGTAGGAAACCAAACAGTATTGTAGCATGACAAGACCCTGGGAGTGGCCCTCAAGACCTCCCAATGGCTTGGAAGCACCCTCCCCTCTGCATCAAATGACTTCCGACTTGTCCCACACTTGGTCGATTCCACCTCAGGGAACCAGGGGAGGTGGAATTAATCTGCTAGTTCAGTGGTAGAACCAGTTCCAAGACATATTTTCCAGAGCCAATGATCCTCTTTCCTGTCCTATCAACACAGATCACTTCTTGGGAGTGATCTTCTTTTCACAAATGTGGTCTTGTTGCATAGGACTTTGTCACAAACAAAGAAGGTTGCATTAGGTTTTTACATCCCAACAGTCTGTGTGGTTTGGGTATTGTTTGGTGATTTTTACTATTCTAAAAAAAAAAATCATCATTTTCTTCTTACTAACTTTAAGTATATGTGTGTACAAATGTTCTTAGCTTCTTTTTTTGATGGAAGTAGCATTGAATTACAACATTATATAGTTTCCATGTGGGCTCCAGGCTTTTCGACTCAATGTGAAAAGTACAATGGCAATAAGTGAATTAAGGGACTTTGATAATGAAAAGATAATCTGTGCTTGATTATAAAAGCCCGAAGTTCCCTTAGTTAGTCATAAAGATGCCAAATTTCGATGGTTAGCTGATAGTTTAAATACGCATTTGGAGCCCTGAGAGATAGGACAGCATGTAACGTGCTTGTCTTTTATGGGCCTGGGTTTGATCCCTAAGCAGTACCAGGAGTTTTCAACACAGAGCCAGGAGGAAGCTCTGATCACATCTAGGTGGGGCCCAATTGTCCCCTCCTTCCCCCCGAACAGCAGCAAGAGCAACAACATTCATTCATTTATTTGTTCCTCCTTGAATGACTTCCACCCTCAGATCTTTCCACTTCTAATGAGGAGCAGCCTTTCCAAAGATTGATGACCTAGACTTCCCTGGCTACTCTCCAAACTTCAGCTTCTTCTCCAATTCAAGGAGTCAAGTGACCCATTGACCCAAGTTTGAGTTTCCCAGATTTACTACAGAGAGGGAAGAGGTATTCTTCTTCCTGTTAAACATCTACAGAGAGGAAAACTACTTGATTCTCCCCATTCACCCCTGCTGGACATGAGCTTGAATCTTTCTGATCTAAAAGCTCAGCCCTTTTACTGCTTATCAGGGCTTCATGCTGACAAAGCATTCTGAATCCAGACATTTTTTCCCCTCATAAATGTGCTTTTCCTTCCATCTTGGGACTTAACATGGTGCCTTGCACAGACGTTCTCTGCTTAGTAAGCATTTACTGAGGAGCCTAGTGGTATAGCTGTGGTCCAAAAGATTAAAGTGAAGGTAAATCAGGTGTGACCCTTAATTTAGTGTACTCAGGGCTTCACTGTATTACCAAGGGTTACTTGGAGGGCATATCGTCAACTTGTAGTGTTACATCATTGTGCTTTTAATCTGGTGATGAAGATAAGGTAATATTCATTTCAGAGTCCAAGGTAAAATCTCTGGACTCTTTCATTGGGGTGTCAGTAAATTTCACAGAATTTTGCTCAAGCCTAAAAATGAAGGAGAAGAAATAAAAGAAAACAAAAGGCCAAAAGAAGGAGGGGAAGTATTGCTATGCCCCTCGTTGTCACCCGTCCAAGTACATGGACTGGTGCTCAGACATAGCCTGTTCAGGTACTAAAGGCTACACAATGTTATTCTAGAGATTTGTCTAAGTCAGCCCCAAACCAACATTCCCATTCTTTTCACAGCACCTTTGGCTATTGTAGGGCAAGACCTTACCCATTGTATACACACTGTCTCTCTCTGGCCCCAAGTTTTTAAGTAAAATAAAGCACATTCCTATTTTTCTTTGGTTTGGGGCTATGGTGGCAAACTAAACCCCAGAATGCTCAAGGGCCACTCCTCGCTCTGCACCAAGGAATTACTCTGGGCAATGCTTTGGCAGCCATATTAGATGCTAGGAATTGACCCCAGGTCAGCTACATCCATGGCAACTGCCCTACCCATACTATACTATTGCTTTCAGCTTAGACATTAATCTCCACCCATATTGCCTACCCCTGCCCATACACATTCAAACACACATAGCCACAATATCCCTAGAGAAAAGTAATGAAAATCAGCATAACACATTATATACCTAACAGTATTCCTGTTTTCAATGTTGTTTACTGAGACATGGGGAGAAGGTTGATTGAAGAAGTGCTAGATTCACTCACCCATATCTTCCATCTTCACAGCTCCATAAGGAAAGAATCATAGACTATTTTTTGTTTGTTTGTTCATATTTTGGCTACACCCTTCCTGGTATTCAAAGCTTACTCTTTGCTCTCAGATCAAGGATTACTCTTGGTAGTACTTAGGGATCTTAGAATGGTGCTGGGGATCTTTGGTGTCCCAGTCCAGTTGGCCAAATTTGATCTCTGTGAATTATAGGAATCAGAGAGTAAAGTCTTCATGGATGCTTTTCCTTTTTAAAATTTTTTGTTACAATCAAGAAAATACATTTGAATATGTTAGTGCATGTATGTGAAGGTTGTGAAAGTGCTCATACCTTGATATTTACATGTGAAGTGGATGATGTGCACACACCTATGTGCATATGTATATCAGGTTATTTAAAAATATGTTGTCCAGGTGCTGGCGTCATAGCACAGCAGGGGATAGGGCACTTGCCTTGCACATGGCCAACTCAAGTTCAATTCCCAGAATCCCATATGATTCCCTAGCTTGCCAGGAGTGATTTATTAGTGTAGAGTCAAGAGTAACCCCTGAGCGTGGTTAGGCAGAAATTCTCTATGATTCTCTTTAATACTCCATACATCTTTCAGTGTCATTAGTATTGAGGTTCACAGGTTCTACTCCCCTATGCACTAGTCTGATTTCTTACCCTTTCATATTCTAATTTCCAGTCTCACTAAAGAACTCCAATGTTCCAGAGAGAAATGAAAACTAAACTAGAATGATGGCAGTTCTGAAGATGGGGAAAGGATGCTGAGAAGTAAAATATAGTATAGTGGAGATGGTTGTTTATGTGTGTGTGTGTGTGTTTGTGTGTGTGTAATTGTTGTAAATACTGAACAGATCTATGCATACTCTTAAACATAGAACCAGTATCTTTGATGGTGAATTCTCTCTAATGAATTGGGATGTGGGCAACAAACAATCCTTGAGGAAAGGAAGCAGTGCACATGATATAGTTTATTCTCAAAAAAGTCCAGAGGGGCCTTCCACAACTTGAAATCAATGACAGAAGCTGGTCTTAATGAGAAGGAAGGAGTGGAAGAATGTTGTATCTCCCAGCCTAAACCCCAGATAAAGCATTACCGAAGGACATAACTGAAGGGTCCTGGGAGAAGAAAGTAGAGATGGTACACACATTGTTTACTTCCTGTTATCCAGAAAAGATAATTTGGTGGGAGGGCAGGCTGGCATGAAATAAGCGAGAGATCATTTAGACCGGGGAATGGACTAAGATGTTGTGCAATGTGTGGTCCACTTATATTAGAATCTCCAGGGAGAGAGTATGTTAATAACACAAATTACTGGGTTTACCCCAAAACTACTGAATCAGAATTTCTGGGAATCTTTCTTCTTTCACCAGTTCCCCGAGTAATTTTTGTCTGCGTCTGTTTGAGAGTCACCATGATTTAGAATCTCCCTGGGATGATGAAATAGGGTAAGTGCTTTCCCACAAGGTTCCAGAGGTCCTAGGAATGCTCCCTCTCCATGTCACCCAGTGGTTTCCAAGAGGAATGCTTTCACCTTCGGCACTTTTTCTAGGCCTGCAGTTTTGGGACACTCCTAGTTCCACCTCCAACAGATAACTGTTCCCAGTGGGGCTGCAGCTACTTCTCTTGGCTTTATAGACATCACAGGTATAGTAGAGGAGGGTATTAGTCCCAATCTGGACTGAGGTCCCCAATCGCTCAGTTACATTCCATTTTTTTTTTTTTTGGTTTTGGTTTTTGGGCCACACCCGGCGGTGCTCAGGGGTTATTCCTGGCTGTCTGCTCAGAAATAGCTCCTGCCAGGCACGGGGGACCATATGGGACAACTGGGATTCGAACCAACCAACTTTGGTTCTGGATTGGCTGCTTGCAAGGCAAATGCCGCTGTGCTATCTCTCTGGGTCCCCTTTCTCTAATTTTAGAGGCAGGACTGAATCTCATACAATAAGAGGAAATGTAATGAGAGGGGATAATGTATGGAAAATGAATCTCCGTCCAATGAGACATCTAATTTTCTCTGCTCCCTTCCACACTCTTAATAGTGAGGCTCTGGGAAGCATGACTTGCAGACTAGGGTTGTACGGCACCTGAGTAGGTAGCAAGTAGTAGAATTTTGATGGGAATTCAAGTCTGTCCAGGTCCACAGCTTTTACCAGAGCTGGGGTAGGAATGCCAGACTAAGTCCTCTGAGATTTCAAGGGTGGGTCTGATTCAAAAACTGGGGTCTGGGCCTGAGTATTGCAGGAAAAGAAAAGGAAACTGGATGTGGAATAATAGAGCTGAATGAATCTATCTGACTATGGCCATCAGAGAGGGCCTTTCTGAAAGGTATGAGATTAAAGCATGAGTTTGTTTGGGGAGAATTTGCCAAGAGACGCTGAGGAGAACAAGTCACATTCTCAACCAAATAAGCCACATTATTTAATGCTGGAACCTAGAAATATAATACTGCTTGAGTCCTGTGGTATTGGGAACCAGCAGGGCTATCTCTGTAGTAGTTCTTGGTCTGATTCTACAGTGCACACGTAGTCCTGGCTCAGGAGGTGAGTTTTTAAGTGAGACTTTGAAGGCTCAGCTGGGGGACAGAGTGCATTCTATTACAAGGCAGAAAGATTTAGCTCATGCTGTGGGAATCTTGCAGGTTTTAAACACAGCAAGAAGGCACCTGTGGAATTGAGTCCTCAAAGATCACTGAGGTCAGCGTCCATGAACGCACTCTTCTCTGAGTTTTAGTGTTTTCCAGTCTTAAAGCCAAGACCTTAGAGTTAGTTTTTGTGTACGGTAGGAAATCACGAACTAGTTTCTCATTTGTTTGTTTGTTTTTGCCTCTGGCTGTCCAGATGAGGGAAGTCTAGAATGCCAGGCAAGGTAGGGGGTCCTTGAGCTTGGGTATGCCAATGGGAGCAGGCCTGGCAGCAGGAAAGACAGGTCGCTTCAGGAGCTACTTCACTGCTTGGCATGGCAGAAGCCCAGGGCCTCCCACCGGCCTGTTTACCACCTTTCTCTGGAATCCTCTTTTACTGGTGGTAGGGCCTGCTCTGTCGGGATCACCTTGCTATAGAGCATCCATTCTGCCCGCCCTTTGCAAGGGTTGAGCAAGAGGCTGGAAGCAGGGGAGCAACAGCAGCTGTGACTCAGAACGCCTCCACTCGGGCTCCAGCCCCAGGCCTGGGGCCCCCGCGGGGAAAGCATTCTGGCCCCATTTGCCTTGGCCCAAGGAGCTGCCTTGACTCACAGGGACAGCGCTGAGTAGCTCGTGCCCTTGTCTTGGCTTTGCTTTCTTGTTTTTTCTTCCTCGGAAGAACATCCTCTCTGCTTTTCACTTCTCTCCAATTAATTTACTTTCTGCCTTGATAAATCCTCCCCTCCCCCTGCCACATCTTCCAATTATTATTTTTGTTTACTTTTAACCTCTTGCCCTCCCAACCCTGAATCTTTTCATGATCTATGTTTTCATATAACTCAGATTTAGATGAGGGGATCAGTAGCTCACCACAAAGCTTTAATTCATTTCTTCTACTGGAATTCAATCTTTACATTGGTCACTAGCTACTGAATTTCACTAGATGGTGTTTTCCAGATCACAGGCCATCAGCATTTTTTCTTCTAGAACTCTCTGTGTCTGCCCTTTCACCTCTTCCACAGAATCTAAGCTCACAGGACTCCAGGATCTTAACCAGCCGCCTATTAGAATAACCTCCTAACCTTTTTTAAAAATATATCACTTCTAGAACTCTATCCCAAATGATTCAGTGAGAAAATTTGGAATCATTAGCTCAGGTGTGCCCAATTCAGAACACCTCCTTCACCCCCAAATTATTCATCTGTGCAGCCAAAGAGAATGATCTCTTTAGAGAAAACTGCCTTAGTATTAAGGTGCAGAAATTGAGACAAGGTCTTAGGAAGGCATTTGTTCAGGGTCAGGTGGTGAGTGGGTGCTGATAACTGGAACCAAACCAAGACTATCCCTATCTCCACCCCCTTGGCCATGACTTTGAATCACCTTAAGCAAATGATCCCAAGCTTTAGCATGGCCCCTTGCCTCTGCAAGCACCTGGCTTGGAGGAGAGGCCCAGGCACAACCCCATTAACCAGGCATGCCTTCTGGGAATTGCTCCTGGCTCCAGCTTCGAAAACAAACAGAGGTTTTCTTTGGCTGCACCCCTTGTGTGTATGTGTGGTGGAGCAAAGGAGGGTGCAAAGAGAGGGGCACCTGAGGATGCTGATATGCTGTTCTCTCAAGTCAAATAAAATCTCCAGATACTAGGGCTGGACACTGGTGGGCAGGGTCATATATCGGGAGTACAGTGCCTGCTTCTCTTATGGGTAGGGTCCTAGAAGAGGGGAGCACACAGAATGCTGGGGCTGAAGGCAGGCAGAGAGGGCAAGGGGGCCCCCTGGTTTCTACTGTGCTGGCAGCTTGCCATAAATCCCTCACCTGACTTTCCTGCAAACAGATATTCCCAGGTGCATGCTCTTCCCCTCCCCTTCCTGGAGCGCTGATGGTGGGGCCTTGGTATGAACTGACATCTCTTCCAGGCAGAGCCTGGCATCAGTCCTTGGTACTTGATAGCTAATTCCCCCAGGCTCTTCTTCAAGTCAGGGGATAGGACTAACAGATTTTCCCCCTTCGCAAAGGTTCCCCCAAACTGTTCGGTCCCTGGGAAATGCAGGCATCAATCTTAGTTCTGCCTGTCCCTAAAGTCCAGTCACTTTGCAATGGTGTTTTCCTAAAGAATCCCAGATTGAGGTCCAAACCTCTATTCCTACCAGAGCAGATCCTGTTTCTGAGGGTCAGTGTTCTGACTTCTCTGCACCCTTCATTTTGCCTCTGTCACTTGATGCTTGCTTTTGTCCATTTCACATGCTTGACTGAAGACTTCAGGGAATGCATGTTCTCAAAGATGCTGGCGATAGCAAGTAGGACAGACCTATGTCATTGCCTACTGACACCAAACACAGCTGCATCTACATAGGCATCTGTCCGCATGCATGACCTTGACTCTCTTCAGAAAACCCCTCCCCTTTTATGTCTTTAGCTTCCTAAAGACTCGGGTGGAGGAATGGAAGGGGAAAAAGACAATTCTAAAAACCTATTTATAAAACACTGCACTTTGCCCAGATCAAAGCTGCAGATGAATATCATGGCGCCACATAAATAAAACATTTACGAATCATATCCCTCCCCTCCAGCCAGTGTGCCCTTACTGAAATAGAGGGTATCTGGAGTAGAGAGGGATGTCCATAGGGCAAGGGCTCTGAAGTCAGGGAAAACCAGAGCTCAGCTCCTGCTCCTTCTCAGTCACAGTTATCTGGCTACTTAGACTTTCTAAGTCTACAATTCTTCGTTAGGAAATTATGAGTAAAGCACATCTCTGTCCTTGCAGTTTCAACAATCCAATGAGATCTAGTTCCCATATCCTCAACACAGGGCTCATCACAGTGACTACTAAATGTGTCTTGCATGACTATTTCTTTGCTCAACCGTAAAGTTTCTATAGACACTAACTTGGCTTCCTTTGGATCTAATGTCCCAGACACAGACGGTGTCTTGGCTTTTTCTCTTTTTCTTTCATAGCCACTCCTTTTTCACAGTGTCAAGACCAAATTCCTCCTCCTTCTCATCTACTACCATCGAGGGAAAAAACTCACAGAGCCCACCACTCCTGATTTGTTGAGTACCATGCTCTGCTACTGTCCTCTGATCACTGCCAAGTGAGATCCCAACTTTGAAACTTAGTCTCTCCATCTCTGAAATGGAGATGCCCCTTTTACTTGCCTCAGAGGAACCTTAGAAGTAGAAGAGACTTCTATCCATGGTAGGACTATCAGAGTGTTGTGTCTGATTAACAGTATCCTCTACGTGAGCATTTGGGTATCTCCTTCTGGACTCCTTTTACATCATCACCTTAGAATTAGGATAGTACACTCTTTACCTTATGGTCTGAAGACTCAGACATCATGCTCAGTCATCCTTCTTTAGAGATTCTCAAGCCATTTGAATGTAGATCTTCTGGTTGACTATTGTCTTCATCACCAGGGAATCTGTATCATATCATATCATCATATCATATTGTAAAATATCATATCACATCACATCACATCATATCATATCATATCATGTCATCAGAAGACAAGAGGCTACTAGTTGAGTCTGGGTCTTGAGACTAGTGCCCCACTCTGAAATACCACACCTTTTGGGGAAGGTGATCACACTTAGCTGTTCTCCTTACTCCTTACTCTTTGCTTAGAAGTAGCTCCTAAGCGTAGGGAACCATATGAAGACGGTCCATATGAAAATGGATCATATGAAGATGAAGATCATATAAAGATTCCATCAATATTCATATTGAAGATGGAATCAGGATCACTCACATGCGGGGTAAGCACTTTAGCCCCTATCTTCCTGGCTCTGAAACTCAACAATTTTTAATGGTGAGTGAAGACACTCTAGACACCAGAAGGAACCATTAGTTCTTATATTGTTTACTTCAAAAGATAGAAAACATACGGCATTCAAAGAGAGGCAATTGGCCACTCTTAGGACTGTGCTATGAGCAAAAGTTTATTTGGCTTCGCTTTCTCTTTATTATCACTGCAGAGCATAGTGTTGGGCCGAATAATCAATTCAGGAAACATAAAAGAACCTGACCACAACTACATGTGGATTTTTTTTTTGTTTTGTTTTTGTTTCTTGGGTCACACCCGGCAGTGCTCAGGGGTTACTCCTGGCTCCATGCTCAGAAATTGCTCCTGGCAGGCACGGGGGACTATATGGGGCACCGGGATTCGAACCGATGACATTTTGCATGAAAGGCAAACGTCTTACCTCCATGCTATCTCCCGGGCCCCTACATGTGGATTTTGCTTAAATATTTTTCAAATTTTTTCAAATTGGATTTTTTGTTTGGTTTGGTTTCGGGTTCACATTTGATGGTACTCAGGATTTACCCCTGGCTCTGTACTCTGGAATTACTTAGGAGAGCTTGGGGGACCTTATCAAGTGCTGGGGATTGAACCTGGGTCAGCCATGTACAAGACAAGCACCCTACCTGCTGTAACATTGCTTCAGCCCTGACACTGGATTTTAAAAAAGATTTAAGTCATTAAACAATCATATTCAACAAGTTTCCTTCAGAGATTCATGGCTAGACATTAGGGGGAAAGATCTGGAGTGGTTTAGCTGATGGGGTGTATGTCTGTGGGGTCCAGTCTCTTGGCACACCTTTACTCTGTTTCCATGTAGGATGCATGTAGAAAGTTCTTCAGAAATATGGATTCCACAGCTTTTGCACTGTTTAAAAAATGAGTGGTTGGAATCTTAGTACAGTGAGTAGGGCCTTGGGGTCAACTTGGCTGACATGGGTTCAGTTCTTAGCATCCTATATGGTTCCTCAAGCCTACTAGAAGTAATTTCTAAGTGGAGAGCCAGGAGTAACCTCTGAGCACAGCCTGGGGTGGCCCAACAAAGAAATGAATGTTTTAGGGCATGAGGAGAAACTGAACTATCCCAAGTTGGGTGTAGCATATAGAGCAGAGGAAAAATTTGTCCCTTCGCAATCCTTCTCCCATCTCTCTCTGTTTTTTTTGTTTGTTTTTAGTTTTGGGGTCACACATGGTGGTGCTCAGGGGTTACTCCTGGCTCTGTGCTCAGAAATTGCCTCTAACAGGCTCAGGGGATTATATGGGATGACAGGAATCAAACCAGGGTCTGTCTGGCGTTAGCAACATGCAAGGCAAACACCCTACTGCTGTGCTACACCGGCCCTTACCTTCTCCCATCTCAAGCCATGATTATCCATTAATCTTATGGAAATTCAGCAAGAACATGTGGGAACACTGTAGAGTTTCACTGGCCTTGAATTGCAACTCGAAGGCTCAATTCTTGGCCCGGTCCAACATTCTGCTTTCTTGAGGATAGCCCATGCTCCGGGCAGGAGGCACTCCAAGCATGTTCTGGCAACCTGACTGCAAGGTGGTACCCTGGGAATTTGGCCTAAGGTAAGACCAGGAGCCTTTGCCTCCGAAGGTTATCACTTGGCAAATGGAAGAAAGCACCCTCAAGGATGCTGCAGAGAAGACCTGCTTTCTCAAGCAGATGAGAGCAGGGAACTGCCTAGATGTGGACTGTTGTCACTCTTACTAGGATCCTTTGAGTCTGCCTGCTAATGGTGTGAAGAACGTTTCTGATTCTTTTTCTGCCTCATGGCTTTATACATCCTGCCACAGTTAGAAAAAAATCTCTATCACTACCATCCTCTTTGCCTTGTTTCCCACTGATAGGAACCAGGAAGATTGCTGGAGGCTGGACACCTCAGCTCCTGAACCAAAATGATACCTTTGGCTATGAGATGATTGCAGTCTCTGGGCTCCCCCTGAAATTCAGTGTAAACAGTGAACACCCCTAAAAACAAATCTTTTTAAAAAACCCTGGGGTGGGGATACATAATCCTTAGGAATGAATGAGAGAAGTAGAATGCCTGTCTCAAATTTAGGCTGGGGAAATAGGGGAGGAGGGAGATTGGGGATATTGGTGATGGGAATGCTGCACTTTTGCTGGGGGTGGGGATGTCTATTCTTTATATGACTGAAACCCAACTACAATAATGTCTGTAATCAAGGTGCTTAAATAAAGATATTATTAAAAATGCAACAGAATAGGCAAAACACGTATGAAATACACTTAAATCAGAGCAATCAAGTCCTCCCTTTATTTATTGTTTTCTGAGCTGTGTGAAGATAGCGAATTGCTTATAAACAGGGGGATGGGGACAAGATGGACCATTTCAGGGAAAGAACTACTCTCATTATGCTTAAGTACCTTTGCTCTTGGTCTTGGTAATATTTGGTGATAATCATTGAAGAGGAGACACTGTGAGACATACACGAATTAGACCAGGAGGGCTTCTGGGCTACTTCCTGTCTTTACACTAAAGTTATCTGCTTCCTCTCCCTTGTTCCTTGCAGATATCATACTTCCCACAAGCATTGCCTATTCCTTAACACAACCCCTTTGTGCAAACTGTATCACCAAATACAGAAGCATCAGCTATCAAATGTGCTTGGAGAGTTTAAAGTATGAACCCTTTGATGACAATAGAAGTAATCCTTGGCAAGCCCTCTCCCTTATCCCCAATTTATGCAGGGAAATTGTTGATGCTAGCCAATTCCCCATTTGTTCTCCTCATTCTTGTCATTAGAACCACACACTGATATGTTCCCAGGAAGGAAAAGACAAGAAAGGAATCAGCCCTGCCCATCAAGGCACCTGAGTTCTTTGAGGGTCAGTCCTATTATCTGAGGTCCAACTCTTCATCTGTGCTTTCCCACAGTGGACACTCAGCAGAAGTTACCAATAGCATCCTCAGAAGCATCATCTAGACATCCCAGAGAGTTCTGGAGCCAGTGAGTTTTTCAGCAGGTCCAAGCTAGAAGTTGAAAAGTATCTATCAACTCCAAATTCACATGAGGGAAAAACAAAATTCCATTGTAATGTTGACCATCTGTGGATGAGGATGCTTTTTCAAGAGAGGCCACTGGAGAGGGGGGAATGAGGAAAATAAAGGCTATTGTCTTAAGGGAATCTGAGTTGAAAAGGATCCCTGGTTCAGCTATGGAACATAAGATATGGCGTAGCAGCGTATTATTCTACTGTATCAGCATATTTTCAAATACTTTTCAGTGTTTTTCTCTTCGTTTCCTCCTTCTTCTCTTCCTCCACCTCTTTTCTTTCTTCTTCATCTTCTTAAGTGAATTGTACTTTGACAAGACATTTAATGAGTTTAACAAGAACCATACTTTTAAGTTTTTAAGTATGCAAGACAGAATTGTTGGTTGTAGGTAAAACATTGGGCAACACATCTCCAGAACTTGTTCCTCTTGAAAAAGTGGTACTTTTCGTGGCTTCCCCCCACTCCTCCCAATTCTGGCAGTTATGTTTCTACTCTCCAATTGGGTGAAGTCAACTGTATTAGTTACCTCATGTAAGTGGAATTATGCAACATTGGGTGACTGATTTATTTCCTGAACAAGATGTCCTCAACATGTTGTCACATAGAAGAATTTACTTTATCTGATTTGCATACGCATTCCACATTTCCTTTGTCCATTTTATCTGGGAATGGGTATTTAGGTTGTTTCAATATTTTTCTGTGGGCAAAATAAAGCCTCATGCCTGTTGGAGTTGTTGTTTTCCGAAGAAAACATTTATGAATGTTGGTGGGCATGAGAAGATATTGGAACCCTTGTCTGCTCTTACTAGAGATACAAATTGGGAAGCCAGAAAGCAGTACAGTATGGAAATTTTTAATAAATCGAAACTATAAAATCCTATCAGTAACAGTATAAACCACAGTGCCATATTTTATAATTAAAGTGCCTATCATAGAGGCAGGCTGGTGGGGAGGGGAATTGGGCAAATTAGCGGGGGCAGTGGATACTGATGATGGGCCTGATGCTGGAACATTGCATGCCTAAAATGAAAACATGAATAATTCTTACATTCATGACGACTAGATAAAAATATTAACCAAAAAAATTAGAGAAGTGGAGTCATTTAACTATAAATAAATGTTTTTTAAATGTTAAGGTTAAAGTAAGAGGCAGAGTGATTGTACAGTGGGCAAGGTACTTGCCTTGCATGTAGCAAATATTGACTGGATTACTGGTATCATATCTAGTTCCCTGATCACAGAACCAAGAGATATCCTCAAGATTAGAACCAGGAGTAAGCCCTGAGCATTGCTGGGTGTGGCCATAAACACAATATGAAACTCAAATAAACATAAAGCTATTAATCACACATTAAGCTAGGATGTCTGGGATATTTTTTGTTTGTTGTTTCCTCATGGCCACACCCAGCAGTGCTCTAGGGCTTATGCCTGGCTCAGTGAGTTCTCAAGGATCATTTGTATCTGTGATAGAGGATTAGATGGGTTACCAGGGATCAAGTTCAGTCAGCTTTCTGCAAGGCAAACACCCTGTCCACTGTGCTATCTCTTTTGCCCCAACTTTTCTTTTTAATTAATGGTAGTCTGTCTCAAAACTATTATAACCACCAGATAAATCTGTCTTCCTCTATCTTATAGTCCTGAAAACTATAAAGAGGAGATCTCAATTCTTGTCTATATTTTGGTCATGTCCTTCAATTCTTTTCTCTATATTCTTTTTCAAAAAGTGCTAGATGGGTCTTGGGATGCACTTTTACTAGAGGTAATATTCAGCTTAAAGTAATTTCTAAATAAAAGTGGGGGGTTGTACTGATAGCGCAGCTGTAGGGCATTTGCCTTGCACATACTCAATCCAGGATGGACACGGATTTGATCCCTGTATCCCATATGGTCCCCCGAGTCTGCCAGGAGCAATTTCTGAGTGCAAAGCCAGGAGTAACCTCTGAGTGCTGCTGGGTGTGGCCCCCAAACAAAAACAAACAAAAACTAAAGAAAGCAAAACAAAAATAAGTTTTAGACTACTTCATTGCTATTAAGCATACTGAATGACTTTCCTTTTTTGTTTTGTTTTGTTTTGTTTTTGGGCCACACCCAGTGACGCTCAGGGGTTACTCCTGGCTGTGCCCTCAGAAGTCGCCCCTGGCCTGGGGGACCATATGGGGCACGGGGGATCAAACCGTGGTCCGTCCAAGGCTAGCGCGGTAAGGCAGGCACCTTATCTTCAGCGCCACCGCCCGGCCCCTGTGACTTTCCTTTTTTAACTTGAGAATTCAAGGAAAAAATTAAGTTATTCCAAAATATTACTTTTAAGATGCTACTTTAATGAATGGGGCCAATGAGAATTTTTTAATAAATGGGGCCAATGAGGGTTTATTTTTCCCAGATCTATAACATGCCTTTGTTCAAATTTTTGTGATTTGGGAGGGGGTTAGGTTTTTGAGGCTACATCTGGCAGCATTTAGGGGTTACTCCTGTCTCTGCACTCAGAGGTTAGTGCTGTTAGGCTCTGGGGAACCATATGGGATACCAAGGATCAAACCTCGGTCAGCTGCATGCAAGGTAAATGTCCTATCCACTGTGCTTAAGCGCAGATCCCCAGATTTTTATAATTTATTAAAGATTAACATGGAACTCTTTTTGAACACTCACATAATTTTCTCTGAATAAAAATATGAACTTGAGTTGTGATTTTAAAATAACTTATTCAAATGGATAAATAAGATTTATTAGGTATCCTTATGAATAATGGATCTAAGATTCTCTTACAAACCACAGAAAAATTTACATTACCTTTCTATTTAATTAAGTCATATGACAATGTTTATTAGAATCTATTATAGTTTTTATAACATAAATTAATAAAACTTTTATTTTGGTGCCAGGGATCAAAGCCAGGTCTTATGCATGCAAGACATGTGATTTACTGTTGAGTCACATCCCCAGACCCCCAAAAACTTTCTTAAAGGAAAATTTTCATTTTTTTTAATTTTTACACTGTGGTTGGAGCCAGATAAATAGCATAGCAGTAGAGCATTTGCCTTGCACGTGGCCAACCCTGGAGGGACCTGGTTTAATTCCCAGCATCCCATGTGGTCCCCCAGCCTGCCAGGGCAACTTCTGATTGCAAAACCAGGAGTTACCCCTGAGCACCGCCGCGTGTGGCCCAAAAACCAATAAATCAATCAAAATTTTTTTTGGTTTTTGGGGCACACCCATTTGATGCTCAGGGGTTACTCCTGGCTAAGTGCTCAGAAATCGCCCCTGGTTTGGGGGGATCATATGGAACGCCAGGGGATCGAACTGCAGTCCTTCCTTGGCTAGCGCTTGCAAGGCAGACATCTTACCTCTAGCGCCACCTCACCGGCCCCCAATCAATAAAATTAAAAAAATAAATTAACACTGTGGTCATAAGGTTTTTCATAATATAGTTATTCTGCTTTATTCCCCACATATAAAGTTGTTTGTGATCAAGTTACAGTCATACAATGTGCAGCAACATTCACCAGCGCACATTTTCCTACAACATTGTCACCAGTTTCCCACACCTTCCCTGATATCCCATCCCCTTGGGAAAATTTTTCATATGTATTCCAATACCAGTTATTCTTGAAAAAATTGATAAAAAAGATTTGTACACTGGAATATTCATGATTTTCATGTAAGGTAAAGAAAAGGAAATTAAGGGAAGGGAATATTATTGCCACTGTAGAAAGCCAATCATACAATTATATCTGGGATGACTTGATGAAGGTGGTTATGTCTATAGAGATATAAATAGCTATACAGAGAACTGAAAGGGAGATATAAGTCAGGAAGACAGGAGTTGTGGAGTTGTTTGGACCCACTGGTGTGGTTCTTTCCATCTTTTAGAGGTCCCATCAATCTTTACTTTTGCTCCCAGTTTAGTCATGACTACTGTCTGTTGCTCCAGTCAGTTTTTACATCTTCTCAATACCTCCATATAACCAACTTCAATTAACTGGAAGAAAAAAATATATATAGGGACAACCTAGGATTAAAGTTTTACTCTTGGTTCAACTTGCTGTAGTGATAAAATGGTATTATTCAAGAACATCATGGCTATCAGCTACCTGTAGTATGCATGTTGTTTTCTGTTAGAAAACAGAATTATAGGCTGAAGACATCATAGTGAATCATGCAATTGTATCATACTTCATGTGTGTTATCATATAAAATTAATGCTAGATTATATACCCCCATACTCTTATATTCTAAATTGTTTTCTTTGTGTTTGATTTATCAGCTTTGTATTTTTTTTATCTTTTTCCCATATTTTCTATAATGTACATATATAAGACATTTTAATAGTAGTAAGAATATTCACCCACCGAGTGGGAGAAACTATTCACCCAACACACATCAGAGAAGGAGCTAATATCCAAAATATACAGGGCACTGACAGAACTTTACAAGAAAAAAAAATCTAATCCCATCAAAAAAAAATGGGGAGAAGAAATGAACAGACACTTTGATAAAAAAGAAATACAAATGACCAAAAGGCACATGAAAAAATGCTGCTTGTCACTAATCATCAGGGAGATGCAAATCAAAACAACGATGATGTGATACCACCTCACACCACAGAGATTGGCGCACATCACAAAGAATGAGAACAATCAGTGCTGGCGGGGATATGGAGAGAAAGGAACTCTTATCCACTGCTGGTGGGAATGCCATCTAGTCCAACTTCTATGGAAAGTGATATGGAGATTCCTCCAAAATCTGGAAATTGAGCTCCCATTCGACCCGGCTATTCCACTCCTAGGGATATACTCTAAGAACACAAGAATACAATACAAAGACCCCTTCCTCACACCTATATTTATTGTAACACTATTCACAATAGCTAGGCTCTGGAAACAACCAAGATGCCCTTCAACAGACGAATGGCTAAAGAAACTGTGGTACATATACACAATGGAATATTATGCAGCCGCCAGGAGAGATGAAGTCATGAAATTTTCCTATACATGGATGCATATGCAATCTATCATGCTGAATGAAATAAGTCAGAGGGAGAGAGACACACAGAATAGTCTCACTCATCTATGGGTTTTAAGAAAAATAAAAGTCATTTTTGCAACAATCCTCAGAGACAATGAGAGGAGGGCTGGAACTTCCAGCTCACTTCATGAAGCTCACCACAAAAAGAGGTGAGTGCAGTTATAGAAATAACTACACAGAGAACTACCATAATCATGTGAATGAATGAGGGATCTGGAAACCTGTCTGGAGTACAGGTGGGGGTGGGGTGGGATGGAGGGAGATTTGGGACTTTGGTGGTGGGAATGTTGCACTGGTGAAGAGGGTTTTCTTTACATGACTGAAACCTAATCACAATCATATATGTAATCAAGATGTTTAAATAAAGAAAAAATGAATGTTGAAATCATAAAAATTAATATTCATAGTGGAAAATATATTTGACGTACATTATAGAAAGGACTGCAGAGAGAGGAAAAAGTCACTTAAAGCTTTAGCAGTCAGATACTCAGAACTGTCATATTTTATTTCCACTCAGGGATTATCTCTTATCTAGCAGAGAATGGATTTCTTTCTTGAGATGGTAACTTTTATTTATTTATTTATTTATATTTGTTTTTTGGGCCACCTGACTGCACTCAGAAGTTACTCTTGGGTCTGTGCTTAGAAATCGCTCCTGGCAGGCTCGGGGGAACATATGAGATGAAAGGAATTGAATCTAGGCCTGTCCAGGTCAGCCAATGTAAGGCAAATGCCCTACTGCTATGCTATCACTCTGGCACCAAGATGGTAGATTTTAAACCTTTTCTTGGAGCATCCTAGATATTCTACAGGCAATATAGCCTCTGACTAATGTTTTACAACAGGGATATCTCAGATTTCATGGACCATTTTCACAGTTGGACATTTTAGCATTTTCAATTCTTCACTTATTTTGAGGCTGGCTCAAATCATCATTGGCCTTTTAGATTAGGCAAAAAGAATTTGATTTTGATCTGTCTCAAATATTTTATTTTCTATATAGTCACCATGAAATTACAAAGAAACTTGTGATTGGGTTTCAGGCATACAATATTTTAACCCTTCTCTGTGTAGTTCTCTGTGTAGTTATTTCTATAACTGCACTCACCACTCTTTGTGGTGAGCTTCATGAACTGAGCTGGAAGTTCCAGTCCTCCTCTCATTGTCTCTGAGGATTATTGCAAAAATTTTATTTTTGCAATATTATACAATAATAATATACAATATACAATATTTCAATATTTCAATAATATTATACAATAATAATATACAGTATTTCAACCCTTCATCAGTGTTCACCTCTCTTCACCAATTGTCTCTCAACTCCATTTGCCTTCCTCTAGTCTGATGAGAAGACATTCTTTCCTATCATTGGATTTCTCTTCTTTTCAAAAGTTCTGCCCCTGTGGCAGCTTTGTCCAGACTTAGTGTACAACCATGCTGGCCTCACAAGTCATTAGAATTTCACCTATGGCTGGGCAATCATAGACCAAGAAGAACTTTTCAGAGTCCTAAGCAGCCATCCAAGAAGGTGACTCCTAGGTGAACAGAAATCAGGTGTTTTTCTCTTCCAGCATCTTTCAGTAGATTAAAGAATCAGGTGAATGTGTTTTATTTTCTTTTTCAAGCCTGTAACATGATAAGATTCTATGATATGGTCAATATCCCACCAGCCATGTGTAGAAAATTTTGGGAGGAGTGGCTATGCTTAGGAGCTACTCCCAACTCAATTCTGCTTTGGAATCAGTCTTCAGGAGATCATGTGTGTTGGGGATTGAACTTCAGTCTCCTTCATGTGAGGCATAAACTCTGCCCATGAAATTGTCTCTCTTGTACCATGTGCAGGTATTTGAATCAGATCTAGGTCATGGCAAAGCCCAGAAGATCTATGATGAATACAATCCAATGTCATAATTTGAAATATGAAAATGGGGGAAGTTTGGGATATTACAGATAGTCATTGACTAGAACAAACTGACCTCTCTCTTCTTGTTCATATTCAGAAGCCTATTTCATCTCTTTAACATGACGTTGACTTTTAGAGACACTTTATTTTAGGTACCATTAGTGAAGAAAAGAAAAGATGTGCTGCCAAACAAACTCAAACTTTAACTGAATGCTTTCTTGTTCATCCCAGGTTTGGACTTAGAGACTTCGTGCATTCAGGTTATATTTTTTATAATATATCAGTCTTGTGAGTAAAAGCTAAGTGCTTCCAAATATTCACAACACTTTGTTGTACTCAGTTTCTTATTTTCTGAATACTTTTGGAGTCTGGCTGTTTCCATAGCCTGCCATACTCTGCCAATCATAGACAGAGCTACGCTATACTTCTCCGTAGTTTTTAATTTTTTTTAAAACAGATCCAGGGAGATATATCTTCCCGTCAATTTGCCCAAGTGAAGTATACACTTTAATAACACCTTATATATTAATTAAGTGCAATTATTACTACAATAAATGTTAGTTAATTAATTAAGTAGGAGACATCCTAAGAAGTAGTCAGAAGGCCCAGGGATCCCTTCTGGCTGTTCTCTAACAAGACTGCTAGTCCAATGCCATGTTCTGAAGCTCCTTGCTATTTGAGTTCTGTGATGCCATAAATTACCTGCCCACCCTGGTGGAGCTCAGAAAAATTCAAGTGTGCATTTGACTCTGCTTGTGGGTTCTTTTGTTACAAACTTTGAACTGGGTTTGATCACATGTAAGACCTTCACCCCTGTGCTACCTCTCTAACCACTTCTCCCCCCATAATCAAATATAAGGCATTTAGATAATTTATAACTATATTCCAAGGAAATAGTCTGTCTTTATCCTTTCCCCAGTCCTACAGAATTACTTCTCTTTTTCTATTAATCTGTTTCAGATGTCTCCCAGAAATAGATTTTTATAGGATGTGCTTTTGGGGGGTTGACTGCCTTCTCTTTGCATCATATTTCCAAGGTTCTTCCATGTCGTTGCATAGATAAGCACATCATTCTTTCTATATCTGTGTTCCTTAAAGGCAGTTTCCATTATGTTCCCTGAGATTTTCCTCCAAGTCTCAGTATGGCTGCTGTCACATGCCACAGTCCATAGCAGGTCTCAGACCACAGTCAGGATTTATGTTCCTTGCACAATTAGTATCGAATTAGATAGCTGTCCATATCTAGTAAGACACTTGGAAACATACCTATGTTCACAGAGGTGCATGCAGAGACACCTGCTGTCCTATTGGTCAAGACTTTCTATATGCAATCATCACTTGTAGGACACAATTAAAAGAATCGATTTTAAATTAGTAGAGCCTAGAATATATCTTAGATTCTTTTCCTTAAATCAGGGGTGGTGAGCAAGTTCGACACAAAGAGCCAACATTTTAAACTGTGAGAGTCAGAGAGCCACACCATGCAGTGACCTGCCAAAACAGACAAACACTCACACAAAAGCATACATTTAATTTTAACAATAATATATTAAACACATGTTGCACTTTGCCATTTTGAGGAAGGGTAAAAATCCTTTTCGCCGCCTCTGCCTTAAATCAATATGAACAGATTACACTCTGAACTATTAGCAGAATTGTTTTTGGAACACAGCCCAAGAATTTGACGGAATATTCGAAGTCACAATTCAAACTCTTCCATATCTGGCGCAAGGCAGTCTTCTAGACTCTCGGCATTCTGTCCTTAGTGTGAAAATCACTGAGAATTTTAAATATTAATGCACAGGACAGGACAGAATCCTTGAAGATTCTTTTTAGTAGGATTTTCATAGAACCTAATTTTTCATAAAACCTAAATCTATCTACCTGGTTTTTCCTCACTTTTATCTCCCTTTCTCTTCCCTTTCCTCTTACCCTTCTCTCCACTTCCCTCTCTCCCATAATGTATCTCTCATCTCTTTCTCTTAAAAGCTGATATGGCATGGAATGCCACAGGCAAAGCTCATTCCTGACATAATAACCAGGCTACCTTAGCATCAACCAGGAGACACTGTCATAGTGTGGAGTCAATAGAGAATTTAAAACCAATGTATCTGGTTTCCACTGCTGATACGACCACTTAGGAAGAGGGTGACCTTGGGGGAGATTATTAAGCCTCTCTACACCTCTGTTTCATCTTCTGAAGGGTTGTTGTGGTTATTAAGTGAAACCCTGCATGTGAGAGCTTTGCATTTACAGACTGCACTTCTGCCTTTGCTCAAGTATCTGGTTTGGATCAGTAGCATGACCCCTCAGTTTCTATGACTTGGGTTTCTTGGATCCTGTGCTAACCTCGATGCATATTTCTTGGATCCTCTGGTAGCCTCTGTTTGCCATGTGACAGCTGCCCTCACTCTGCTGATATTGTCATAGCTAGTACAGTTCTCTGATTTTCTCCAGTTGCAGCAAACACGCTTCCTAAGTTGGAGCTGTCTTTAAAACTTTGCTCCAAGGCACTCTGCTGGGTTTTCTGACTTTGGAAACTCAAGGGCAGCTGGCTTCCATCAAAGTTAAGTTATTCACCTCCCAGGGCTTCCCCTGCATATTTATACTTCTCGATCTGCCTTCCCATGTGTACATGATGCAGGCCACTTCATCTCCAAGGACATCTATAGGTCCCAGACAGAGAGAAAATCTGCAATTGTCAGAAATATGAGAGAACTGTCAAGTGAACCAATGTAAATTATGAAACCAAAATTTCAGTTCTCTTTGTTCCATCTTTTCATAAACACAGAGATATTTTGGTGAACCAAGAGGCCCAATAAAAGAGGGAAACATCTACAAACATAAGCAAGCAGAGGGACTTGGGATCTCATGTCAAGTAGAATGTTGCAACTTCAGCTGCCTGGCTGCAGTTTTACAACTACTGCTATGTATTGAAGATGCAAAGACAAATGAAAAAATGATTCTATTCTGGTATCATCGTCTTGCAGGGACACAGATAAGGACACAAGTGAATAGACACAAGGTAGCATAAGTGGTTCTATAAGTGGAAAGTTAAGAAGAGAACATAAGCAAAAGCGGTGCCTTTAACTTAAACTAGGTGTTGGAATGGGGACAGGAAGTTGAATCAAAGCATGGTGAAATGAGGCTAGAGCAGTAGTACAGTAGGTAGAGTTCTTGTATTGTACATAACTGTTTGATCCCTGATCCCCACATAAGCCCCTGAACCCTACCAACAGTGATTCTTGAGTGCACAGCCAGGAACAAGTATTGAACACTGTGATTCAAACCCCCAAATAAAATAGACAAAACAAAAATGCATGATGATAAAGTTATTGGGTACATAACTACACCTTTTCATCAGGGCATGGTGTCCACTTTATCAATAGAAAATCCAATGTATTAATTCAGATATTGATTGAGTGCTTAGTTCATGTAATACTTTCTTCTGGATTCTAGGTGTTAAGGGGTAAGAAAGTGGTTGAAGGCAACTGAGAGAGTAAGCCAATATACATATATCTGTACAATATTCACATTGTGATGGGCATTAGGAAGTAAATAATTAAATGTAATGAAAAGGAATATTTGGAGAACCCTCAATTGATAGAGAGGAGGTTGAAAGGGGTCTCTGTTACATTTCTCAACTCTTGTTTGACTCATTAATTTTGATTTGTATTTGCATTAATTAATTTATTCATCAGACACTTTCAAATCACACATGCTGGATCATAATTGGACCTAAGCACCCAAAATACAGTTATTAGGATGGACTCAGCAGGGAGTTGCAATAGAAACAGTGAAGGAGGCATATTAAAGATCACAAAGAGGGGCAAGAGACATAAAACAGTGGTAGGGCATTTGCCTTGCATGCAGCCAGAAGGTGGTTTGAAACCCTGCATTCCCATATGGGCCACCATGACTACCAAGAGTGATTTCTGAGTGCAGAGCCAGGAGTAATCCCTGAGCAGTGCCAGGTGTGGCCCTAAAAAACAGAAACAAAAATTAAAGATCACAAAGACACATCAATCATATTTTCAGAATATAAAGTTCACCTCTAAGTCTGTTGTCCCCTATGCTATTCTCACCAATGCTTTCACACAGGGCAGTCTTATGTTCTCCATATTGCAGATGAGAAGAGAGTTTTTTTTGAGATATCTTTGATGTGGCAGACATGCCAACAAGATGGAGTTTGGCAAAACATAGGCACATCTGAGTGCCCAGTTGCATTGTTGCTAGTTTTAGTAAAAGTAACAACTAATCACAGAGGTCAGCTAAGGATTAGAGAAGGAATGGAGAAAATTGGGTCGAGGTTAGAAGAGATGACTTGGGAGAAGGCTATAGGACATGAGTAGGTCTTCAGATGGAGAGACAATGCTGGTGTTGCACAAAGGGATGCGAGTAAGTAACAAATGGAGGGAACAATGCAGGCAAATGCATGGAGCCTTGATATTCTGGCTGTTTGGAAATGATTCTAGAAGGCAGACTCAATGCTGGTGAGTAGGTGTGGAAGGATAGTTGGGATTGTTTCTATTTTGACGGGTATTTTCTATATCCCATAGTAAGTAATGAAGAGACCTCAGCAACAGAACTTCAGGATGGCAATTGCTTTATAGAATGAAAGATCAAGCAATCTCTCTTGGCACAGAGAGGGTTGAATACAGATGATATTTAATTTTTATTTTATTATTATTATTATTATTGGTTTTTGGGTCACACCCGGCAGTGCTCAGGGGTTACTCCTGACTCTATGTTCAGAAATTGCTCTTGGCAGGCTCAGAGAACCATATGGGATGCCGGGATCAAACCACAGTCCTTCTGCATGCAAGGCAAGCACCCTACCTCCATGCTATCCCTCCAGACCCTATAATTGATATTTTAACAAAGGGTTAGCAATATTGAGTACCACATCATCCAAGACCCGCACAAAACTTTGATTCCCAGCAAAATAACTACCGTCATCCTTTAAAATCCATAGATAGAGACTTCAGGAACACACAATATGAATTCAAAAACTCATGCATGCTCAAGTGCTTTGTAGTAGCCCCCACTCTCCTTGATGACTGATTTGTAAATGTGGAACCCTCACATGAAAAATAACACATTAGAGTTACAAAATTGCCTACCC
>PVKC010010172.1:0-25996 GCA_004027635.1 Crocidura indochinensis
TTAATTTTGTAGCCTGACACCTTGCTATATGAGTCTATTATTTCTAGAAGCTTTTTGGTAGAGTTTTTAGGATTTTCTAAGTAGAGTATCATGTCATCTGCAAAAAGCGAGAGCTTGACTTCTTCCTTTCCTATCTGGATTCCCTTGATATCTTTTTCCTGCCTAATCGCTATAGCGAGTACTTCCAGTGCTATGATGAATAGGAGTGGTGAGAGAGGACAGCCTTGTCTTGTACCACATTTTAGAGGGAAGGCTTTTAGTTTTTCTCCATTGAGGATAATATTTGTCACTGGCTTGTGGTAGATGGCCTTAACTATATTGAGAAAGGTTCCTTCCATTCCCATCTTGCTGAGAGTTTTGATCAAGAATGGGTGTTGAAACTTATCAAATGATTTCTCTGCATCTATTGATATGATGATGTGGTTTTTATTTTTCTTGTTGTTGATGTTGTGTATTATGTTGATAGATTTACGGATGTTAAACTAACCTTGCATTCCTGGGATGAAACCTACTTGATTGTAGTGGATGATCTTCTTTGTGTGTGTGTGTGTGTGTGTGTGTGTGTGTTTGGGGTCATACCCGGCAGTGCTCAGGGGTTACCCCTGGCTCCATGCTCAGAAATTGCTCCTGGCAGGCCCGGGGGACCATATGGGGCACTGGGATTTGAACCGATGACCTTGTGCATGAAAGGCAAATGCCTTACCTCCATGCTATCTCCCGAACCCTGTGAATGATCTTCTTAATGAGGCATTGAATCCTATTTGCCAGAATTTTGTTAAGGATCTTTGCATCTGCATTCATCAGCCATATTCGTCTGTAATTTTCTTTTTTTTTTGTTGCGTCTCTGTCTGGTTTCAGTATCACGATGATGTTGGCTTCATAAAAGGTATTTGGAAGCATTTCCATTTTTTCAATTTCATGAAAAAGTCTTGCTAGGATTGGTAGTAGTTCCTCTTGGAAAGTTTGAAAGAATTCATTAGTGAATCCATCTGGGGCTTGGCTTTTGTTTTTGGGCAGACATTTGATTACCGTTTTAATTTCATCAATGGTGATGGGGGTGTTCAGATATGCTACATCCTCTTCCTTCAACCGTGGAAGATTGTAAGAGTCCAAGAATTTATCCATTTCTTCCAGGTTCTCATTTTTAGTGGCATAGAGCTTTTCAAAGTAGTTTCTGATTACCCTTTGAATCTCTGCCATATCAGTAGTGATCTCTCCTTTTTCATTCCTGATACGAGTTATCAAGCTTCTCTCTCTCTCTCTGTTAGTTTTGCCAGTGGTCTATCAATCTTGTTTATTTTTTCAAAGAACCAACTTCTGCTTTCATTTATCTTTCAGATTGTTTTTTGGGTTTCCACTTCATAGATTTCTGTTCTCAGCTTTGTTATTTCCTTCTGCCTCCCTATTTTTGGGTCCTTTTGTTGAGCACTTTCTAGTTCTATGAGCTGCCCCTTCTTCCTTCCTGATGTGTCCTTGCAAAGCTATAAATTTTCCTCTCAGTACTGCTTTTGCTGTGTCCCATAAGTTCTGATAGTTTGTGTCTTCATTATCATTTGTTTCCAGGAATCTTTTGATTTCCTCTTTGATTTCATTCCGGACCCACTGGTTATTCAGTATGAGGCTGTTTAACTTCCAGGTGTTAAAGTTTTTCTTCTGTGTTCCTTTAGAATTCACAAATAATTTCAGATCCTTGTGGTCCGTAAAGGTAGCCTGCAACATTTCTATCCTCTTGATATTATGCAGATATGTTTTATGTGCCAGCATGTAGTCTATCCTGGAGAATGTCCCATGTACATTGGAGAAGAATGTGTATCCAGGTTTCTGGGGATAAAGTGTCCTATATATATCCACTAGGCCTCTTTCTTCCATTTCTCTCTTCAGGTCCAGTATATTCTTTTTGGGTTTCAGTCTGTTTGACCTATCCAGTGTTGACAAAGCTGTGTTGAGGTCTCCACAATTATTGTGTTATTATTGATGTTATTTTTCTGCTTTGCCAACAATTGTATTAAATATTTTGCTGGACCCTCATTTGGTGCATATATGTTTAGAAGAGTGATTTCTTCCTGCTCTACATACCCCTTGATTAATATATAATGTCCGTCTTTGTCCCTTAAAACCTTTCTGAGTATAAGTTAGCATTATCTGATATTAGTATGACCACTCCAGTTTTTTTATGGGTGTTGTTTGCTTGGATAATTTTCCTCCAGCCTTTTATTTTGAGTCTATGTTTGTTCTGACCATTCAGGTGAGTTTCTTGTAGACAGCAGAAAGTTGAATTGAGCTTTTTGATCCATTTAGCCACTTGTGTCTCTTAACTGGTGCATTTATTCCATTAACATTGAGAGAGAATTGTCCTGGGATTTGCTGACATCTTTATATCGAAGTTGGTGTGTCTTTTGGTTAGTCTTGTCTTAAATTAGGTCTTTCAGTTTTTCTCTTAAGTGTGGTTTTGAGTCTATAAAGTTTCTGAACTGATTTTTGTCTGTGAAACCGTGTATTTTTCCATCAAACTGGAAAGTGAGTTTTGCTGGGTACAGAATTCTAGGTGAAGCATTCATTTCATTCAGTCTTGTCACAATATCCCACCACTGCTTTCTGGCCTTGAGTGTTTCATGTGACAGGTCTGCTTTAAACCTCAAGGATGCTCCCTTGAATGTGATTTCCTTTTTTGATCTTGTTGTTTGCAGAATTATATCTCAATCTGTGGGATTCTACATTGTGACTAGGATGTTTTTGGGGGTATTTTTTCTGGGGTTTCTTTTGATTGGTACTCTTCAGGCATACAGGATTTGATTACATACATTCTTTAGCTCTGGAAGTTTCTCTTTAATGATATTCTTTACCATTGATTCTTCCTGGAAATTTTCTTCCTGGGTCTCTGGAACTCCAATGATTCTTAAGTTGTTTCTGTTGATCTTATCATAGACTTCTATTTTCATCTGTTCCCACTCTTTGACAATATTTTCCATTGTCTGTTCATTTGTTTTAAGTTTTTTTTCCAATCTCTCCCACTGTATGGAGTTGTTATTTATCTCATCTTCCACAGCACCAATTCTAATCTCAGCTTCTTCTATCTTGGTGTTGAGCTTATCCATTTTCTCTTTCAATTCATTTACTGAGTTTTTCAGGCCTGCTAGTTGACATGTTATTTCAGTTTGTAGTTTTGTGATTTCTGTCATCATATTTTCTTGGTTCTTATTAGTGTTCTGTTCAACTCGATCTATGGTTTCTTTGAGTTCTTTGAGCATCTTCCATATTGCTTTTCTAAAGTCCTTTTCTGAGAGATTGATTAGTTCGTTGGTCATTATCTGGTCATCAGAATTGTCATCTTCGTTCTCTATGTCTGATGTTGCCCTGTGTTGTTTCCCCATTGTCAAGCTTGTATTATGGTTTTTTCTACGTGTTGTGGTGGTATTCATTGGGTAAGTGATGTACGCGGCCACACTCCTCTGGCTCTGCCCTTTTTTAGTGGGTCGATTTGCCCGCAGGAACACTGATGAAATCCACTCTGAGATATGGCAGGAACACTGGTGGGATAGGATCTCAGGCAGCTGGAAACCGCATCACCCAAGATGGCCTCTGTGCCCTTCTGAGTCCGGACACAAAGCAGCAGGGATCAGTGTGTGTACATCTCCACCCACCTCTGAAACAGACAGCCTCACCCGCAGGAAAGCTGATGAAATCCACTCTAAGCAGCGGCAGGAACACTGGTGAGATCAGATCTCAGGCAACTGGAAACCGCATCACCCAAGATGGCCTCCGTTTATTTCGATATTAATCTTATTGTCTGCTGGAAATTGTAAATGATCCTTTATTGAAGATTAATTGTAATCTACCTGTAAGTCTCTCTCTGGGTTCTCAATTCTATTGCATTAATCTGTGGGTATGTATTTATTCATTACCATACTGTTTTAACTATTAACACTTTGTGGCACAGTTTAAAGTTAGGCATATTTATACCGCTCATGTTCTAGGTTTATTTGGATATTTGACGAGATTTGTTGTTTCATATGAACTTCATATTGCATTATCAAGTTATATACTATATATATTGGATATTAGCCCTTTTTAAAAAAAATAAAGGGTTGGGTAAAAATTTTTACTCAGTATGTAAGCTATCTTTGTATTTTGTGTATTTAAATTCTTTGTGTAGTGTTGCCATTCTGATGATGCTAATCCTCCCAATCAACAAGAAGGACCAGAAGATATTTTTTAACCTCAAAATAATTCCAAGAAATTCACTTGCATTATATTCTAAACATTATTTATTTGTATGTTTTGGTTTGGTTTGGATTTTGGGTAACAACTCTAGTTGCTCAAGGGCTATACCTTGCTCATGTTCAGAGGCATTATCTGACAGTTCTTAGGAGACTCAAACCAGTGTGGTGGCTCCAGCTACTTGCTCGGCAAATTTTCTAATATTTGTACTAACTACTCTCCTGCTCAAAAAACTATACTTTTTTCATATTTGTACTAAAGTTCTCTTGGAGTGGATTATTACAAATGCTCTGACATGGAAGACTGTCTACTATATTTTTCTCTGAAAAAATTTTTTTTGGTTTTTAGGGCCACACCGAGTGACACTGGCTATGCACTCAGAAATCGCTTTTGGCTATGGGATGCCTGGGGATTGAACCATTGTCCATCTTAGGTCAGCCCGCATGCAAGGCAAACAAACACCCTCTCACTGCACCACCACTTCAGCCCTTGAATTTTTTATCCTATTTTTGCTTCTAATGAAAAATGAGTAGCTCTGGGTTAAGGAAGTTAATGTTTTAGATATTTGTTCTTGCTATGACTGTTTTATTCAGTTCATCTCCACACCCATTTAC
This sequence comes from Crocidura indochinensis, assembly GCA_004027635.1. Lineage (NCBI taxonomy): Eukaryota > Metazoa > Chordata > Mammalia > Eulipotyphla > Soricidae > Crocidura > Crocidura indochinensis. The sequence goes on from PVKC010010172.1 coordinate 4,833, forward strand.
ATCACATTTCTCTTCAGTATAATTGAGAAGTAAGATGCATTTATAAATAAGTTTTAATAGTCTCACTTTTAAGGATATTAGTATATTAAAATTCTAAAGCATTTTACAGAGAACAGAGCAGTTAAAATAAATATATAGAATGATTTCTTTCCAGAGTTTTTGATCCTTCTTCCTTTCAATTTCCTCTATCTTCTCTGTTCACTTTAAGTCCTAGTGTCACTATCAATACCTCAATATAATGTATAATAACATCTCTTCCATTTGACAATGATAAGATAGAAGAAAGGAGGTTTTCTCTGGAGTTCTGCAATATTTTACACAGGATTTGCTAGGCACTATGACAATACAGGTATGAATTTCCACTATGTAGAATAGGATGGGGCTTGCCTGCTTGTCATCTTTTGTTTTGAGAGACTCTTTCACTAGATAAAAAGATAATCATTATGAAGATTATATTATTGCTCAAATAAAGTAATAGGTATCCTTTAAATGGTTCAACTCTACTTTTAACAAAAACACTGTTTAAGTCTTTGATTTAGCATAGAAAATCTAATACGAAATGTGCTATCAAAGGCCAGAATTCGGTGATGTAGTTCAGATGCATGTTCTTGAGGCTATCCTCTCCCCTGTAAGTAGGAAACAAGTCAAACTAACATCAGATACCTACTGTGCCTGTTTCTGGCTTCATCCACAGTTCAGAACTCAGCAGTGGTTCTGCAGCTAAAATACAAACTCCTGTCCTCAATAGAGCTTCTCTACAGGTCTCCCTAATAACAAAGGGGTGACTGAGAGAGAGAAGAAAAATAAAAACTCTCAGACTACGAAAGAAACCAGGAAGATCAGTATAGAGCTCCACTATGGATAGTGTGTGATGATGATAATTGTGAGAACTAAATCAGTAATATTTCCTATATAGCTCTCGGAAAAGAACTTTAAAGTAGAAATACTTATGATGTTTATGAACTCAAAGAAACACTGTAACAGGGGCCCGGGAGATAGCATGGAGGTAAGGCGTTTGCCTTTCATGCAAAAGGTCATCGGTTCGAATCCCGGTGCCCCATATGGTCCCCTGTGCCCGCCAGGCGCAATTTCTGAGCATGGAGTCAGGAGTAACCCCTGAGCACTGCCGGGTGTGACCCAAAAACCAAAAAAAAAAAAAAAAAAAAACAAGAAACACTGTAACAGATAACTTATAAAACACAAGAGGATATGAGGACAAAAATGAGAAGACTACAAACAGAAATGTCAAAACTAATAACTTTGAAGGACAAATGAAAATTCACTGGAATTCCTCACCAATAGAGCAACAGCTGCTGAGGACAGAATTCAGACAGCTTTCAGATGGGGTGTGGTAAACCTCAAAGAAACAACATAAGTTGTGAAAAAAGCCTCAAAATAAATGGAAAGAAAATAAGAGACTTTGGAATGAATTCAAGGGGACAGTGTAAGAATAATTGGGGTATCAGACAGCCAGCAAGACAACTTTTAAGTAGAAATACAGTCAAATATATCATTACTGAAAAGTTCCTATTTCTGGAAAGTGCATGTACCCTCATCATGGTGACCAGATATGACCTCATATGGTGACCACTTATAACAAACAGGTCCAAATAAAAATACTCCAAGACACAGCCTTATCAGTATGATGAAAAATATAGATATTGAATGCTGAAGGCAGCAAGAGCAAAGAAGAAAATGACATACAAAGGATCATCCTTAAGATTTACAGAAAATTTTGTTTTGTTTTGTTTTTGGGTCACACCCAGCAGTTCTCAGGTGTTACTCCTGGGTCTGTGCTAAGAAATCGCTCATGGCAGGAAAGAGGGACCATGTAGGATGCCGGGATTTAAACCACTATCTATCCTGAGTTTGCTTCATGCAAGGCAAATGTCCTACCATTATGCTATCTCTCCAGCTCAAGATTTACAGCAAATTTACCAAAGGAAATCTTTTAGACCCAAAGACAGTGTGGAATATTGTGAATTTGCTATCAGTGACTTGCACTGAGGCCTTGGACACTTTTGCCATGGGTCATCTATTATTTTTATTATCTTTTGTATCCCTGATACGGTGATTTCAATGCTAATATTTTAGTTCTCTGAACAGGGACATTTTGTTGTTTTAAAATTGTTGGTCAAAATTATAAATACTATTTTCCAATTTTGCTTTCTGCAGTTGACAACAAAGAGGGAAAGACTACACAAGAAACAAGAGCTTGTGAGTCTGCCAGAGGCTAGAGCCAGCCATGATTTACATCTTTCTAAAACTCTGTTTTCATGTCTCTCTGCAGTTTGCAGTTTTTGAAGGGCACATTAATAAAGGCACACTCTAAGGAAGATAGGAAAAGGTCAACTAGTGCTTTTTAACTAGTTTAAAAAAACTTCTAGCTTCTACAGCTGTGTGGAAATGAACACAGACATAATTGTTAAGGGTTCATTCTACAACTTAGTCAAAAGTCTGTGTTTTTTCTCTGGTATTGGCCTTTTCAAATGTCAGTAACTTCGTTAATTTCAAACCAATTATTTTCACACTTTTCAATGCATTTACACTGATCACATATATCTTTACATAAGGATACAATAAACATTGCACACACATGTATGGGTACACATTTACTTGCTATTTTCATTTCTGAGGATAACACAATGGTTATCACTATTTTAATTTAATGTATGCAAGAATGGTTAGTGTTAAATGCATGTAGCAAAAAATAACTAAGACAGAAATTCTGATATTAAAGAATTTTTTACTCATAGAATCTGTTAATCAAAAGATTAGTTGTGATCTAAAGCAATTTCACTTCCAATTTTCTGAAAATACTATTTATGACTTGAAAATATATTCGGACTATTCTGAAAAATTCTCTCAGTTCTGACTTTGTAGAGCCAGGTTTTGAGAATAGGTTTTTGATGTAATAAAAAGATATTTGATTTTTTAAAAGAAAGCACAAGTCAATACTTTACATTTTTCCTACCTTATATAGGTTCAAAAATCATGAGGACACTTAGAACATGTATGTGTTACTCATAAACATATTGTTCTTAACTGATTAGCACACTGTTTATTTTTTATTGTGGGCAAAGTGAATTACAAATTTTCACAGTAATATTTAAGGCACATAGTAATAATGAATGAGGAGCATTCCCACCACCAGTGTTGTCCTCCCTCCACCCTGTTCCCAGCATGCATCCCACTTCCCCCTCTTCTACAACTGTCTCCCCCTTATACAGCTTGATGTAGATTGGGTATTGTTTCTGTTGTCATTGACTTTGGATTTTGTATTCAAATCTGATCATTTTTATTTCCACCAAATGAACACATGACTGGTCTGGGTACCATCCGTTTTTCTCCCTCCACTTATGATGCTGATCAGGAACACACTGGTTTTCTTTATGTCTTTCTTTTGAATCCCTCTCAGTAAAAATGTGATTTTTCAGCAATTTAAGTTTTTTTGTTTGTTTGTTTGTTTTGAGCTATATCATTTCCAATTCTGAAACTAGACCTCAAAAGATGCTGTGTACTCTGCTTTCTCTATTGCACCTGGAAGATGACATGGATGATGTCATATCTGGGATGAGTTCATGACTGGTTTGCTTAGTGTGGGGCTGAACAGCAGAGTTTGAGCACATATGGATTCAAACCATCCGGGAGCTAAACCGGGGAGAGTACTCAATTTATTGTAGGTGAGAATTATGTCCTTCTTGAAGTGACATCTTATATTTTGTTTTTAAAAATGTTAATAATCCTGTATATGGATAATCATATTTCTTATCTCTGGATATTCAAATATTTCTGCCTATCTATCAACATTTTAACCCTAATATTTATAACTATACATATGTATGTATGTGTATGATTTATGTATGATTTATATATATTTGGAACATTTACTAAGAAAGTTTGCAGAAAACATATAAAGAGAGCTATAGAATTTCTTTATTAAATTCCACATGTTATTAAATTATAAAATTTCACTTTATTATATTTTAACCTAAACCAAAAGTGTGTTGGAAAAGTAAATTTCTTTTATCTGACATAACATACTCCCTAGTACATAAATAAGTATTTAATGATTATTTCTTAAGTAAATAAAATCCAAAAAGTCTACGGTATGTGTTTGTTTTTTGTTTTTGTTTTTGGGCCACTCCCAGTGACACTTGAGGGTTACTCCTGGCTGTGCACTCAGAAATCACTCCTGGCTTGGGGAATCCATATGGGACACCAGGGGACCAAACCATGGTTTGTCCTAGACTAGCACGCACAAGGCAGACGCCTTACCACTTGCCTCACTGCTCTGGATCCATATAGATTATTTTATTTAAGCACCATGGTTTCAAAATGGTACTTTGTAATCAGTTACTGGATAAAATATATTATTGTGAATGATACCTAAGTATTAATCTGTAGAAAAAGAATTTCAAGGTAAGTTTGGAAAACATTTTACATTATTAACTTGGTAAAATACATTTAAAAGATACAGAAAATATGGGCCAGTACCATTTTGCATGTTTGTGAATAAGTGAAAGATAAATCTATCAGGATTCAGTAGCTTGAGGAAAGAACAGGAAGCACCTATATTCAGGTTCTACATATAAACACCATTTTAATAAATATTTATTATTTGGAGCTAGTAAAATTATGTACCTGATATTACTTTTACTTAATAGTAAAGTGAGAATAATTGCAAATTTCCAAAGTACAAAAAGACTTAAATAAAATATGATGAATCTTGTCCCCTGACTTGTGATACATAAACATTTTTTTACAAAAGTATATGACCCAAAAACCAAAAAAAAAAGTATATGAATTCATTTGAATCAGTAAATTTTTGCTAGCTCAATCTTTCATAGATTTCTGAGAACTTCTGACTTCGATCAAGTGGAACAAAAGAGCATTTATATTATTATAATGATGATAATGATGATCATTTTTTTATTTATTGGTGGTGACACCCAGCTTTGCTTAGGACTTACTCCTTATTTTGCATGCAGGATTTAGTCCTGTCAGGATTTGGGGGAACATCTGCCTTGCCAGGGTTTGAACTGGGTTAGCTGCATGCAAGGAAAGTAATCTACATGCTATATTATTTCTTTTGTCTTTAAAGAAGGCATTTTGGGTACAAGAACAATAACACAGCAGATAGGGTGCTTGTCCTTGCATGCATGCGGTCAACCTGAGTTTGCACATAGTCATCCCATATGGTTCCTGAGTACTGCCATGAGGATTCCTGAATGCAGAGCCAAGAGTAATCTCTAGCATTTCTGGGTGTAGTCCAAAAAGGATGGCGTTTATTAATTTATTTGTCCCTTAATAACTGTTTATGAAATATCTACTAAGTGGTGCATCAGTGCAAGGTTCTGTTGAAATAAGATCTAGTTTCTTCTCTTAAGAGAATAATAGTATTTGAGAAACACTTTTTACTATGTTCTGAGAATATAAAGAAGGATTCTAAAGTCACTGTGCATGTATATCATAAAACATGTTGTATACTGTATGGGATTTAAGTCATGATAAAGAATTGAGACTAGGCTCTAAGAAAAAAATGACACAATTGGAGAATTTTTTTTTCTTTTTGGTTTTTTGGGTCACACCCGGCAGCGCTCAGGGGTTACTCCTGGCTCCATGCTCAGAAATTGCTCCTGGCAGGCACGGGGGACCATATGGGGCACCAGGATTCGAACCGATGACCTTTTGCATGAAAGGCAAATGCCTTCCCTCCATGCTATCTCCCGGGCCCCACAATTGGAGAATTTTAAACAATGGATAAACACAGCCTTTTTAAATTTTAGAATAAGCATCTCATTTACAGAAATGAGTGGAAAATGGAATGTAAAAGGGTTGGAACATTCTTGTCATTAGAAGAGATATTACATCGCAAATTTTTGGGAACTTTTAAAAAAGATTATAACATTTTGAATTGTAGAATTAGACACATGGTTTCACAGATTTGTTCTAGATCTATTTGTTGATCTAGAGGATAATTTTGTAATCATAATTTATGGTGGTGGTGGGCAGATGTGCAAAATAGGAACTAAGGAGGGAATTTGGAAAACTTTTAATTTGATGTGTAAGATCAGATAAAATTAAAACAGTTGTGCCTAGTGAAAGAAACTTAAATCAAAATTAATTATTTATAAAGTGAAAGAACATATATATATCATGTCTGAAAATGGTTTAATATTGAGATGAAAAAATGACTGAAAATCAACCCTATTGAATTAGGAAGATGTGAGTAAACAGTTGTCTAAAGAAGACAGAGACTGGGGCCAGAGAGGTGGTGCTAGAGGTAAGGTATCTGCCTTGCAAGCACTAGCCTAGGACCTATGACGGAGCGCGGTTTGATCCCCCAGCGTCCAATATGGTCCTCCCAAGCCAGGGGAGATTTCTGAGTGCATAGCCAAGAGTAACCCCTTAGCGTTAAATGGGTGTGGCCCACTAAAAAAGACAGAGGCCATTGGGAACAAAAAAAATGTTTTATTTTATTATTAGAGAAATGACAATCAAAATAACAACAAATAGCATCTCATATGTGCAATAAGGAATATTGTTCAAAGGAGAAGAAATACCAAGTGTTGGAGAGAATGAGGTGAGAAGGAACACCTGTTCACTATTGATGTAAATTTGTGTAGTAACTATACCAAAATACCGCCAGTATGGAGATTCTGCAGAGTTCTTGAAAACAGAAATTTCACATAATCCGTTTCACTTCTTAACTATTACTTGAAAACATTAATCTTGGTCACAATGTCTACATTTGTCCAGCTTAATAGGCATACTCTCTTCTTCAGAGTTTTAAATCAAACCATTAAGTACAATCACAGCTTCGCCAATGCTCCAAATTACCATTCCTCTATGTCTCTTTGCAGAGTCATTAATCTGACCAAAAGTCCAGCCAGTATTTGAAGGTAGAACACCAGACTTTTAGGAATGTTTATAGGTACCTGTCTTCTGCCCACATTCTCATATTTCAGGAAGGCCTGGCAACTGAAAACATGCTCCACAAAAGCTTTACTATTGGCATAGTGCTTAAAATACCAACTCCAGGGGCCCGGGAGATAGCATGGAGGTAAGGTCATCAGTTCGAATCCCGGTGCCCCATATGGTCCCCCGTGCCTGCCAGGAGCAATTTCTGAGCATGGAGCCAGGAGTAACCCCTGAGCACTGCCGGGTGTGACCCAAAAACCAAAAAAAAAAAAATACCAACTCCAATATTTTTGTTATTGTCATAGCAATAGAAATATGGGGCCGGAGAGATAGCACAGCGGCATTTGCCTTGCAAGCCGCCGATCCAGGACCTAAGGTGCTTGGTTTGAATCCCGGCGTCCCATATGGTCTCCTGTCCCTGCCAGGAGCTATTTCTGAGCAGATAGCCAGGAATAATCCCCGAGCACCGCCGGGTGTGGCCCAAAAATAAAAAAAACAGAAATATACGAATTTAAATGCCATTGTATATCTGATGACATCTAATGGTTAGAAACAAAAGAAATATACAATGATCAAATAGCAACAAGAGCTTAACTAAAGCTTTTGACAATGACTTAATGACCTCATTTCAAGATAAAATAATTTTAATAAATTTTATTGCTGTTATAATCATTTTTATTTTTTTTTAGTAATTTTGCTCCCACTTTCCTGGAAACAAATGTATTATTATCACTTGTCAATTATGTCATAGGTCTTAAAACAAAGTAATTTATATTTAAAACAAAGAAACATTAATCTGAAGCAATGCATTCATTTCCTATTTTAATATAGCATTACTTTTTATAGCCAAGAACAGGATTCAAGTGTCCATTAAGTGTCCATTTACTGATGATTTGGCAAACAAGATGTGACAGATAAATTGAATAAATAAATTGAGAAACTCTAAGCTACTAAAAAAGGATTTATCAGCTGAACTGGTGAAGGGTGGTATACATTCTATGACAAACCCAAATATGAACATTTCTGCAACCACAGTGCTTAAATATAGCAATTAACAAAAATTAAATATGTGTGCTATTTTCCATACCGTAATTGATACTAGAAAATTAAATATGAATAAAATAAAACAATGATAAACATTTAGACCATAAGATTAATTGATGTGTTTCAGAAGGGATGTTGGAAGATAAGGGATTCAAAGCAGGCCAATGGTAGAGACCAGGTGTAGATTTTCTCTGTTATTGAGACCTATATAATTTTATAAAGTGATAACTTTTCAATATAAAAGCTCAAAATCAAGAAACTATTGTAAAATAATGATAAAGAAAGAAGATGCTTGAGAAATCAATTGATTGGCAAGAGGAACTACTTAATGAAATAGAAGACATAGGAGGAGATTTTGCTAGCACTATCCGCCTAAGGTACCATTTATGTTTGTAGTGGAAAAGAGTTGAATGTATTCTGCTTCAGATATAGCTCAGTAAATTTTAACAATTCAGAATGCTGAGGATAAACCTTATGCTACCCAATATGGTTCTTAAATATTATAGAGCTTTAAACCCACACATTAAGTAGTTAAATGAGCATTGTTTTGCTCATTTAATAGGTCTGAAAACAAATACTGGCTTATATAGGACTCTCACTTTTTCTTACCCTTAGAAGAAAGCCTTTCAGGATGACTTTTTTCTTGGTCCTTAGCATTATAATATTGGGACATGTGCTGTTTAGTTAGCAGGTTACCCGGAGGCTTTCATTTCTCTGGGGATGATGAATTCTTGGTTGTGTATGTAGGGATTCTCTAATGTAGGTCAGTGTCTGAACTTCCTTTGATTGTTAATCTATAGTCTTGAACTGATTATGCAACCCACAGAGGACTTGCTAAATATAATGTTTTAAAGTTCAGTGGCAAATTTCTGTTTCATTGTCCTTTAATTTGAAAATGACTGAACAAATTTTTCTTACAGTTTTTTGAAAAAGAAAAAGACTTCAAAAGAATAAAAAAAGCCCTATTAGGAAAGTTTTAGACAGTTATCAACTGCCTTAATACAGGAGGTAATAATAATGACTATTTGCAACATAAAATATAGCATTTGCTGCTATGAACACTGTAATTACTATTTACAGCTAGATTATAGGGAAATCTCTGGGTGTCATGACCCATAATTCAGATTCAGAATTATGGAAACTCTGTTTGCATGATTAAAGGGCTACTTAGTAAATTCCCTCCTATTTTCTAACCTATTTAAGCAGATCATATATGTGCCAATATTTCTTTGCTAACTATGGTGAAGGAGACAACCAACATTAAATTATGTATTGCTGAATAATACCCATAATAACTGTGTGTAATATATGGTTCATAATTAGTGAATGTGCAGTTTTTTCAAGAAGTACATTAGATATGGCATAAATATAAATTTCTGCTTCATTAAATGACTTTATGGACTATATTTTTTCTGCTTTTGCATATGCAATTTTCCTCCCCATCCCTGTTTGATAGCAGGATTACTTCACAGATTTTTAATGAGAATACTTTTTCATTGGATCTTTTTCTAAACTTTAATTCAAACTCTCAGTGACCTATTTCTAATGATTTTAGAGCTCTAAAATTTTCTCTTCCTTTATTTAAGTAGCTTCAACTTATGTTTGATTAGTGACTTTGAAAGTAGATTTATAATCTAATTTTAGGAAGACAATCTTTTCTTACAAAGAAACAAATTCAAAAATAATCTTGTACATCACAGGATACTTATGAATTATGGAAATGGCTCATATTTTAGCACTACTTATTAGGTAAAGAGAGGGTGAAAGTCAAAAATGACTCCTCTTAGTTGCATTTTGTTCTTAGTTGTATATATGCAGGAAAATTTCTCTTTGATATCTGCCTCAATAGACACTGTGGATTCGAATTAATAAGTCCACTCTTGAGTCTACATTATTTTACTATACTGTAAAATGCCTTGATTTCATAACCCTCTGGAAATACAAATGAGATTCAGTTTTAAAATGGGTGAAAAGTTTGCAGGTGTCAAAATATTTCTTCTGAAGAAGTTTAGAATTCCTTTTTGAGTTTTGATTCAGCTGTGATTAAACATTAAAAATATTGTGATACTTATTTTGTCCTAAAAAATGAGTAGAGTTTCATCTTGCATTTGATGAGATAAAGCAATCTATCTCGAGAATACAGAACATTAATTTGTATTATCACTCTTTCCTAGTTATATTAATTAAAATCTTCATTTTGAAGAAATGCATATACTTTAAACACAGGAAATAAGCAAGATATGTAGAAGGCATTAAAATCAAATATCTATTTTATGTTCTTTTTTTTCCTTGATATTCCTATCCATTAAACATGCCCATCTTTGCATATTTCATATCAATTCTGAGAATGTTTGCTATTTGATTATAATTTATATAACTAAGGTCTTTGTATATATATATGCATGCATAATTAGTTTTACTATTAATACAAATTACATCATTTATAACAATAAAGTCATAGTAGTGAACAGTCTATGCATTTTAAGGTTACCTTTCATTATAGAATAAATATACTGTAATTTATTTTCAACTAACTTATATATGTTGTTTATGCTTTTCTACATTACAATGACGTAACGAGACTGATGTCATGGTCTTTTCATTACCTTAGGAAATATTTAACCTCTCTGTACCAATTTTTTTCTCATTTATCTAAAGTCTATGTTATGCAATTTTATAAGGTAGGAAGTTGATTTTTATGTCAATTTAAATTTACCTCATCTATACTTTTAATTTATACTTCCCAAAGAAATTAGTGCTGCAATTTAATCATTAGCCACATCTAAATTTTTGTTATTTGACTGAGTAAAACTTTAAATTGTTTGTTTTTGAAACTGTGAAATTTGGGGGGGGGCAGTGGCGTCACATTTTTTTAACCAGTGAATTTAATATATTTTCTTCTTTTTTATAGTGAATTAAAACTTTTTTCAGATCTCTTTATTAAAGTTGCATATTATTAATATAATATATATAATATATTTTAATATATTATATATAATATATTATATATTTAATATATTTTAAAATTATTTCTTACAACATTGCCACTTACTTTTTGTTTGACTATTGTAACAAAGCAATTATAAATCTGAATTAAGTCAAATTGGGTAATATTTATTTCTTTGTTATTTTTTTCATGGCATCTGCATTCCTATGTTCGTTACAACATATGTTCATTAGCCAGAAACCTAAAAAAAAAACCAATTACCTGAGATCAGATGATTGGATAAAGAAACAGTGGTACATCTACAAAGTAGAATACTACATAGCTATTAGGAAAAATAAAGTAATAAAATTTTCTTATACATGGATGGATATGGAGAATATTATGCTGAATAAAATGAGTCAGAGGGAAATGGGTAGACATAGAAATATTGCACTCATTTTTGAGATATAAAAAATAGCATGATAATATCTAGAGACATAGATACAAGGGCTGGAGGACCAGTCCATACTGGGAAGATTGCCACAAACAGTGGGAAAGTACAATTAAGACAGAGAAAGGGCTACTGTGACAATGATATTTGTAAATAACTACATTGGAAAAAAGTTGGGTGCTAAAATAGATAAGGAAATAGGCATGATACTCCTTCAGTAACAGTATTGAAAATTATTGTGTATAAAAGGAAAAAATTATCAAGGAGGAGAGAGAGAAACAGAGAAGAAAAATATTTATCCCAGAGGCAGGTATGGGGAGACGGCAGGAGGGCAACTGGGAGTATTAGTGGTATGAAATGTGCACTGATGAAGGGTGTAGTATATTTTATGTTTCAAATACGATCATAAACAACTTTGAGTCTATGAAAAAATCCAACAGTATTATGAACAACCTTGTAAGTATAGTGCTTAAATAATATTAAAAAATGTAGGGTGTAAAGGGCAGAGTGAATATTTAGTGGTGAGAAAAACTATTATACTTCATAAAACTATTATTAATTTTTTATTTATATGTTCAATATTATACATATTTCCAAGTCGAAAGTTTATATTTCCAGAACATCTGTATTTGTAGAAACTTTATACTCCTTCTTTTAAACCAAATTAAAATTATTATACATAATTTAATCTGTTCTGAGATATACATTCTGAATTCCTTACATTGTTGACATTTATTTCATAAATATGTTGACAAGATTTTTTTCATCTTTTTCAGTTAAGAGTTTTGTTTAGCATTTTTAGAAATGAAATTTTAACATAAATCTTGATTCCTATTTTCAAGTTACATGGGGGAAATATCTTGCTTCATCCATTATATATAATACCTGTTACAAATATGTAAAACACTGTTTACTATATGTTTACAGAAATAAAAAAGTATGCTAATGAAATTAGATTATATTTAACATCTATTGTTTTTCCTATATTTTAAAAGAGTAGAAAAGCAGTAATGTAAATCCTAAAGGTAAATAATGACATTTATTTAAGTAGGAAAATAAACATATACATTCTCAAACACTAGGACAATTTTATGTAAGTTGGTGAGGAAAGTGGAAGCTCCATACTAATTGGAGGAATTCTCTAAGAAATGTATCTATCTTAGAACTTCTCAAAAAATATATCATTTAGTACTTATTTTGGGGAGGAAAATCTTTGAATATTATCTTCTGTTCATCTCTAGAACATTTCTATTTCCTTCCTCTTTGCCTTCCTGAACAATTTTTCTTTTTATTTAATCTTGATATTTTTACCTCAGGTATATAACTTTTACAGGAAGCCATTGTTTAAACAATCTTTTTTCTTATTTTCATTTATCTTCAGTGTCTTGAAAACATTATAATATATCACTATTATCATCTTGATAAAAGTCATCACATTCATACCATCACTATCATCATCATTGTCAATGTTCTGCAAATATTAATATATTACTGTGTGTTGGGAATTTTGCTAAGAAATTTAAAGAAATGATTTCATTCAATTCCAGGCATGAAGTAGGTGATAAATTCCAAGTATTCTTTTTTTGATTTTTGGACCACACCCAAAGTTACTCCTGGCAATGCACTTAGAAATTGCTCCTGGCTTGAAAGACCATAAGGAATGCTGAGAGACAGAACAGCAGTTCATCCTGGGTACTGCTTGCAACATCGCTCTGGCCCCAACAAGTATTCTTAATTTAGTCATTCATATAGTATATTCTTTATATGCTTTACTTGTCTTTATCTCTAAACTTTAAGTTCCTTGAGAACTTAAGCAATCACATCTTGTATCTTTTATACCTTTACCAGCAATAAAAATGAACTATAGTATATGGAGCTGTACCCCAAATACATGAATGAGTCTTAGTTGATTCTAGTTGATTAATTTTTAGAAGTGGCTTTAACATGATTATTTTAAAATGAAGTCAAGGTTTTAGTCTTTTCAAAAAAAAATTTAGTACACTTCTTGAACAATAATTTATCTTATGAAGTCCAATAAAGTATTTTTCAAATTAAAAAAATTCTCTTGGGATTTAGTTTTCTGTTCTGGATGGATGTTTAATTCAAATTGAATAGAAGACTGATACTTATAGATTTTTGCTGAAACTGGTTAAGAGACTTCATTTCAAAATAGTCACAGTTTTTCAACTTGTAAATTAAATTACAGTGTAGATTTGCTAACTTGCCCCCATTAACTTTTTGCCCTTGTTGGCTTTCGGAGGACCCCCAAGGATCAGATTTCCTGAGGCCCTATATAACAGGCTATTGATCATCTCTTCTTCCTTGCTGCCCTCACCTCTCAATACAAATTGGTCTGTGTCATTTGGAAGGGGGAGGATAATTAATTTATACTCACATTGAAATTAGATGCATTCTAAAAGGAGGCAATCATCTAGATTTGGATGCCTTAACTCTACTGATTGGAATGCAAACTGCTAAGAAAGCATACTAAAACAGTAGAAGTGTAGGTAAATATGTCAGTTTTTAAATATATATTTCACCTATATTATGTATAATATAAGTTATATATTTATATTAACAGGTCTTAAATCATATTACTTTACAATTAAATGTAATAAATCAAATTAAAAACACATTTATAACATATTTATAAAGTATTTTTTCTAATTCTTATAGGTCTTTTATATTAAATAAGTGCTTGAGTTTTCTGAGTAACTAATCATCCTAAACAGGATTCTCCAAGAGATCTATGCAAAGCCATTCTGCTTCTTTGCTATACTTCTCTGTTGGTCATATAATGTGATATAAACAAAGCAATGTAATAAGACTTCTGGAAGAAACAGTATTCATTTTCAACACATATATAGAAGTTAATTTAATAATTATTATTTCACAGTTGATTTACTTTTTAATTTACTTTGTTTACAGTGGTAAAATGCAATTTTGGTACCATAATATATGTATCCCAAAGTAGCAGTTTCTAAACATTATGCAAGCTGTAAATAGCTAATATTTAAAATAATCTCCAGGATTTATGTATGTTGAAGATTTGATTTCATTATTGAGAAGCAGTAAATTGGGCAACGGAAACCACTGTAGTTTGGTAATATGTCTAAGTTATGTTTATCTCGGAAAATTCTTGGTTAAATCGGGGCCATTTGTCTTGCATTGGTGAACCCAGGACGTCCCGGATGTGGGTTCAATTCCTGGCATCCCATATGGTTTCTTGAGCCTGCCAAGAGCGATTTCTGAGCACAGAGCCAAGATTATCCCCTGAGCAGCACCAGTGTGGCTCCAAAACAAAAACAAACAAACAAAATTCTTGACTAACTGACTTTTCCTCAACTAATGTGAACAGTAATTATCATAGTATTGTTTAATTTTTAATAGAAGAGAATGTGAAATGGATTAGTGAAGTTGTCTTAGTTGCATAAATTACTGTGACAAAAGATAAGTAACATGCGATCCTAAATTTTTTCTGACATTCACAAATTATTTAAAAGAATATTAAAACACATTTTAAAATATTTTAAACGACAAACAACTTGTATATTAGTTTGAATCACTTCAGGTGGCCATCAAGAATCAATTAAGGTAGCATTTCTCCTTAGACTTCATAAAAATCTTGATAGAAATCTTAGTGAACAAAACAGTCACCAGAAGTAAAATTATAAAGAGATGACCGTTTTTATGACTTATCCAAAGAAGAGTAATATATGGAGTTATCTGAATGCTATATGAAGCAGTATAATAAACATCAGTGGTACTTTTTCATACATAAGACATTGCAAAGAAATTCTTTGGTTTGTTATGATAGTTTTATCTTCTTTGAAATGACTTTTCTCTAGGCTACATAACTTCTAAAGAGGATATAGTATGCTAAATTCACTCATTATACCTAAGTGTAGAGTAAAACCCAGATGAAAAATTGGTTTCACAGTTTCAAGAGGAACAAATCAAACCAATAATAAGAAATTACTCAATCTGTTTAGATATTGTTTTGGTGTATGACTTTTTAATGTGTCAGATAACCACATTAAGCACTATAAAATCATTTTTAACCACCTGAAAACTAAAATGTATTAGACCAATATGTTGATCTCATCCTTCAGGATCAATTAATGCAGGATAAAAATAATTTCTTCTAAGGATGCCTTTAGGCAGTTTATTCATATAGATCAACCTTTTATCTAGGGCAATTATATGACAATCATATGACAATCCTAGATGGTTGTATTTCAAGGAAAAATGACTGTGAATCTAACACCTTTTGTGTAGAAGCTTAAACTATAAAAGAATTATTAATGTGTTGGATGAAGGGGAGAGGGATCTTTTAGTATTGTAATCAGTAGAAATTTATAAACCAATTTTGATTGTATAAAATATCAATAACCTATTATGAAATACAGTCTGAGTAAATGTGTTAATGAGAATTTCTGCATTATATTTATATTTTTGTATCCAAGTGGTAAATTGTGAAACTTTGTTACTTTTCTCTTCATCTTATCACTTGTAGAGTGCTTGAACAATGAAGGTATTCAGTAAATTCTAATTATTAAATTAACAAAAGAAGAATGAGCATGGTTAGATTTAGAGCATCTAAAGAGGAAAGACCAATGAAGATACTCATTATGTGATTTTTAAAAATTTGATTGCCAGCTTATTATTTAATTTAAATGAGTATGATTATTTTTTTATCCTTCACCCCCATACTTTGAATAATTGCTATGATTTAACTCTGCTAACTATTTAAGTGAAAGAATATTAGAGACAGAATATGGCCAAATTATATTTCAATATCTACATCTAGTGAATATGAGACTCTATCCTGTTTGCTTTTCCCCAAATTTTTGTTCCAATTTAATTTTATTGTCTTCAGGGTTATTTATTTATTTTAAAGAATCTGTCAGAACTTCATGGGAAAGCATAAGTAAAAATCTATTCTTCCCAGCAAAGGGATTCTTCTTCACTTTGAGATATAAAATTACTCACATTGAGATATAAAATTATTTCTGAAAATATACAGTTAAATAGCAGGGTCCTGACTGATTTTTGAAGTTCTCTGTTTAAAAGAAAACATTGTAGATATGCTTGTGTATGCAGGAAAAAACACACTCCTAGCCTCCCTTATCGTAGTAGTATTATAGTTAAATTATTCATGGGAAAGTAGTTATGAGTTCCTAGATATTACAATTTTTAGTCATCAGGTTATTCTGTGTATAAGCACAGTAATTCTTCGCAACACATATCGAAGAGGCTAGGTCAGAAGTTGCTAACTTTTGTTTGTTTGTTTGTTTTTTGGTTTTTGGGCCACTCCCGATGACGCTCAGGGGTTACTCCTGACTATGCACTCAGGAATTGCTCCTGGCTTGGGGGAATCATATGTGTCACAGGGGTAGAACCGCAGTCCATCCTGGGTGTGCAAAGTAAAATCCCTACTACCACTGCACTATCGCTATGCACCCCCCCCTCAAATTGTTCACTTTTGATTTTGAAGATGACTTCTTTTAATAAACACTTAATTTTTTCAGTAAATATCATTCACCATATCGCAAAAATCATCAAGGTTTATCTTCACAATATCCTAGAGATTATGATTAAGTGCATCTCATACTATGTAGCAAATGAATATTATAAATGGGGTAACGGAGACTTTGGAATTGAAAGTAGTTCATCACTGGATGTTCCAGTTACTAAATGATGAGCTGACCTTGAACGTAAGAGTATCTGATTTTAGGTCTCTGACCTTCAGAATACAAAGATGTATTCCAGAGATACATCTCTGCAATCGTTTGTAAGAATTCCACAGTAAAGAAATGATCACATGTGGCAGCATTTGGTAAGAAATGGCAGTGTTTTCTCATTCCAGAGAGAAAAGTCCTTATTTCCTTCTACCATAAAGCAAAAGGTGTACCTTATTGGTGCTATGTGCAAGGCAAGCACTTTAATCTACTATTATCTCTCTGGGGCAGATTTCTGCTTTTTCAGAAGCCCTTGTGCTATTTTGTTCAGGCAGCTTGAACCCATCAAATTTTAAATAGAAGCTAAACAAGGTGATGTTTTGTGGGAAACACTTTTTCTCCTTTGTGTTCTTAGCAAATAACCGGTAATTTCTTTCTCATAATATTGGCTTCACTGATGATAGAATTTTTTGTTGTATATTCCTTTTCTGTCATTCTTGGAACCCTAGATTATTAAGTTTACAAACAACTATAATGTGATGAGGATTATATATGATCTTTTTTTTTTTTTTTGCAAATAACCACTAGAATTTTCCTTCTTATGAAGTCATGGGAATAAATGCAATCAAGGCTGAAAAGATTCTTCCTCATTACCTGTCTAGACATGTGAATAGAGAATTAAATCTTCAATTTTACTGAACTTATTATTAACAACCACTATATGATACCCTTAGATGTTGATGACCTCATGTTTTTGAAATTAAATGTGGGGTTTCTCACTAGCTTTGTATTAATGAAAATGAGTAATTTTAAATTTAGTCAGGTTGTAACACTGATATGCCTAAGTTGGGAGTTTGCTTGTCTCTTTTTTTCCCTGCAGAGATCAAAACTAGGCAATCATGAAAAAGAAAATCAAGGTATTTTCTAATGTGTTTTTCAAATTACAATTGATTCTCATTTTTTGCATTAAGGAAAATGTAGAAGGGACTTTAAGAGGTTTTACTTTTAAATGCAGTAGTTCATATTTTCCAAATGTAAAAGACCTGAAGAGAATTTAGTGGTATCTTAGATATACACTGTACAGTAATATAGCAAGTACTTTTCACTGGGAAAAAATGTAGATTTTTCTTAAGAAGGCAAAGGACCTAACTCCTTATGAAACCAATCATTTTTGTCATGTTGTACACACCAACATGCATAGATACATAGAAAAAGCAATTTTTTCTAATGTTTTATCATTCTCATAATAGGCTAATGAAATCCTTGCAACTAACACATAATTATAAATATAAGGCATGGAAGTAGATAACATAGATAAATTTAACATACTTTACAACTTTAACATTTAAAATTCCATTTTGTCTCTGGAGTTATGACAAAACAGATTTGGGAAGATGAGAGAGAGGGAGGTCACTGGTCCTATTTGTCTGATAATTTTCTAAAAATAGTTTTTCAGACAGGTAGTGGATGTGTCTTAACCTCTAACAACATGTGTTATGCTTTAGATGAAAGAAGTTTTATTCACTGTTGAATTTTTAGAATTACAAGAATTCCTGAAACAGGAAATAGCATAATTGTAAGTTAAAATGGGTTAATGGTTCCAGTGTTACATGTATATCTGTTTATTTATAATATATATCTCTAATTCTCTATGTGTCAATCTACCTGTATTAATTTATGATCTGTGTTGTGTAAACTGCATATTTTATTAGGATCATTTTCTACTGAAATTAAAGGAACATATTATAACTAGACTGGGCAAAAGGACCAAAAACAGCAATTAAATTTAAAATAATATTTACAGACCCAAGCAGTTGAGACAGATAGACTGAATGGCAACAGGGTCATTTTCTAGACTCAGAAGCACTAGTTCGCACTCAGATATGCAGCCTCAGGAAGAGATTATAGCCATTTTAGTCTGTAGCCATGCTTTTTTTCCCCCCAATCAATGGGTCAAACTGTATTGCATAATAAACATCACAAGACTTCAAAGGTCAAAATAGGAAAACAACACAGAACACTTAATGAGTGAAGATGATAGTTCTGAAGGTCCAACCTGTATCAGTCAGCTTTATAGATTTTGATAGGATTTTCAAGAGGAAATGATGAGGGTGTTCAATAAAACTCAATAAAATTATGGAATGGGAAGTGAATAAGACTCAGAAGTATCCTATGAGAGTAGAAATGAGAAAACAGAAACAACAACTAAAATATTTGAAGAAATGAAAAACTTATTAGAAGGCCTTACTAGTAGAATAATAGCTTTTGAGGAATCACTGAGCTCAAAGATGAGTGGCATAACACCTCCAAACAACAGTAAAAACTAGAAAAGAGTTTTTTTGTTTGCTTGTTTTTTGTTTTTGATTGTTTGTTTTGGTTTTTGGGCCACACCTGGCAGTGCTCAGGGGTTACTCCTGGCTATCTGCTCAGAAATAGCTCCTGGCAGGCACGGGGGAACAATGGGACACTGAGATTAGAGCCAACCACCTTAGGTCCTGGATTGACTGCTTGCAAGGCAAACACCGCTGGGCTATCTCTCTTGGCCCAAGAGTTTTTTTTTTTTGATGAACAGATAATAAGATAACTTTGGATGAATTCAAGAGAAAAAAAACTCAAGAATCATTCGTTTTCCAGAGGACCAGAAAGACGACCTCTATGAAGAAGCACGAGTCAAAGATATTTCTGAAAAGAACACTTTAACTCACATCTTAGAAGCTCAAAGATACCAGCTAAAAGAGATTCAAGTAAAAGTACATCAAGACACAACCTAATCAGAATGGTAAAAATCATAAATAAAGATAAAATACTGACAATCTGCATGGTCAAAGATGGAAACAACATACAAAGGATGGTCCTGAAGATTTACAGCAGATTTAATAAAGGCAACCTTCTGGATCCAAAAACAGTGATAGAATATAGTGAAAAATATAAATAAAAATGAAAGTTTCACAAAGAATTACTTACCCAGACAGAATCTCATTCAGATTTGAAGGAACAAGACTCAGCTTCATGTATAAATAAGAGCTCAAGAACTTTATAGACTCAAAACCAGTTTAAAAGAAGAACTTAAGGGGGTACTTTAAAACAAGACAAACCTAGAAACACACCAAACATTTACAAAAAGATGGCATAAGATTCATTTACAATAACCGCTCTCAATGTATGGACTAAATATAACAAGAGAGTGGCAAAATAGATTGGAAAACTGAATAAAATATTCTTTTTTTTCCTGGTTTTTGGGCCACACCCAGTGGCACTCAAGGGTTACTCCTGGCTAAGCACTCAGAAATCGCTCCTGGCTTGGAGACCATATGGGACACCAGGGAATCAAATCGCAGTCTGTCCTAGGCTAGCTTTGGCAAGGCAGACATCTTATGCCTTGTGCCATCGCTCTGGCCCCTGAATAAAATATTCTGAACTTTGAAATAAACACATTTAAATAATTTGAGCAACAACTAACTTCAAGCAATCAACTCTTTCCCAAAAGGTTGGGATGGCCTTTTAATATCTTACAATATATATTTCAGGCTCAAAAAGAAGATATAGCTAGTCATTTCTCAATGATCAAAGGATATATACATCATGAATAAATCACAATCCTAGATATATATGTACCAAATGACAGGCCATTAAAATAGTTAAAAAGCTACTAATAAAATTAAAGAAAGGCATCAATAGCAACACAATACTTGGAGATTTCAATAACATGCATCACCTCTTGATAGATCAACTAGACTAAAACTCAACAAGGAAATGCTTACTTGGAAGGAAGAAATTGAAGAGAGAGGATTAGTAAATATATAGAGAGCTTTTCATCCCCCCAAAGCAGAATATCCATTTTTTTCCTATCTGCATGGAACATTTTCCAAGATAGATCACACAATGAATTACAAAACATACCTCCATAATTTCAAGAAAATAAAAATTATATCAACTATCATCTGAGACAATGACAGAAGTGAATTATGAACAGAAATGAAGAAATAACTTTAAGGCCTGGAAATTAAATGGCTCACTACTGAATAGCCAGTCAATCAGGGAAGAAATAAAGTTAGAAATAAAAATAAAATAAGAAATAAAAAGAGTCCTGTAAACAAATGAGAATAAGGACCTGAACTACCAAAATTTGTGGAACACA
>PVKC010010173.1:0-25996 GCA_004027635.1 Crocidura indochinensis
TGGGGGGGGGGGGCAATTCTCTCAAAAAATGCCCATGCATGTCTGCTTTTCCACTAATCTCCCTGAATTTGGCTTTGAGATCAGAGTTGCACTGCAGGTCAACCAGCTCCATTTGAAACACAGGAGGGGCATCTTGCACATTAAAGGAAAAGGGGTCCACACAAATTTGGAAATGGCTCTGTGCTTTTTGAAGTCTACAAATCTGTGATCAAATTCCTTCTCTAGCTTAAAAATAGCATCAACATATTTCTCACCACTGAATGGTATGCCTGCATCCACAAGTTCCTTTCATGCTGGGAAATGGCAAAGGTTTGTCTGAGAGAGCTGGGATTTCCATAACACAGGTTTTGTGAAGAATGCTCTCATGTTGTCATAGGCAACGTTGATAAGTTGCCCCAGGCCTTGTAACATCTTGTTTAGCACATTCAGCTTATGTGTGATGTCAACAAGAAAAGCTAAGTTCATGGGCCATTTGTGATCACCCAATTCAGAAACAGCATTCCCATCCTTCTCCATGAAGGCTTTCACTTCTTCTCTAAACTCAGAAAATCTTTTCAAGATATTTTCCCTGCTGAGCCAATGTACCTTTGTGAAATAGAACACATTTCCATATTCTGACTCCATTTCCTCTAAAAAAGCATGGAACCTACTGTGCTTTAAGCCCCTGGATCTGATTTGGTTGATGCATTTTACAACAGACATCACATTGTCACTCTGCAGGCATTTACTGCAAAGGGCCTGCTGATGGATAATGCAGTGAAGAGCAATGGCCTTCTCTATACCCTCCTCTTCAAGTTTTTTTTGAACAAGTGCCACCAGTCCATTTTTCCTCCCTGTCATCAATGGCGCTTCATCATTTATTATTCCAACAAACCTCTTCCATGACAAACCTGCATTCTCAATGGCATCACACAGATGCCAAAATATCTCATTAGTGGCGGTCTGGCCATGCATTGGAATTATTGTGAGCAGCTCCTCTATTAATTCAAAGTTGCAATCAACACCACGGACATAAATTGTGAGCTGTGCTGTGTCTGTTATATCTGTGCCCTCGTCAAGAGCAACTGAGTATACATCAAAACAGTTGGCTTTCTCACACAGTTGATAATAAATGTCACTTGACATGTCAGAAATGCGTTCTGCCACAGTGTTGGCAGAAAGGCTGATTTTGCTAAACTGACCTTTCTTTTCCAGACAGATAATCATTGCAGCCTGTAATATGCATTTTTTAAACAAACTCTCCTTCTGTGAATGGTTTCCATGCCTTAGCAATCATCTCACTAACAATGTAACTAGCTTCGACTAATGCAACATTCTCTTTGGTTGCTTTCTTGAAGAAATCTTGTTGCCTCATTAGACATGGTTTAAGACTGGCAAATCACTTGGCTCTCTCATTTCCTTGATGTTTTGCACATTCCTCAGCATGTTTAGTTGAATAATGGCGTCTCAAGTTGTATTCCTTGTGCACTGCAACTTTCTCTGAGCAAATAAGACATATGGGAATGCACCTGTGCTCAACAAAGAAATACTATGTCTTCCGCTTTTCCTGAAATTGTGCTCGTCATCAATCTTTCTCTTCACTGCAGGCTTTGATGAAGTCATGATGAAGATATGATAAAATCTAATTCTGTAATAAACTTCTCTCTCTTCTCTCCCTTCTCTCCCTTAGGCCTCCAATGATGCAAGGGACAGCGGGCAGGAGCAGCGGAAATGACGTCTGCACTAGGCACAAAGTATTTGCGATTATGTGCTTACCAAATATTCACAATAAAACTCATTAGTAAGAAAAAAAAACGCAAAAAATCGCATTAAACATTTCCATACCCCAAACAGAACTGCTCGGGGATTGTGAATTTTTAATGTGATTTTTTCTTATTAATGGGATTTTTATTGCGATTATTCAGTAAGCAAATAATCATGAATGCTGCGATATTTGAAGTCCGGCTACGGGCCACAAAATGTGACTTATGTAAAGGTACATGTTAGTAATTTAGGGGTAGATGTTATAGGGTTTATAAAAAAAAGTTCCTGGTCATGGGAAACTTCTCTTTCCCTCCAATTCAGTATTTTCTTATATACCAGGTATACATGCCATGCCTGAGAACATTCTGAAACACGTTAAATTAATATACGTTAAATAAACATGTTAAATAGGGAGCTGGGCGGTGGCGCTGGAGGTAAGGTGCCTGCCTTGCCTGAGCCAGCCTAGGACAGACCGCGGTTCGATCCCCTGGTTTCCCATATGGTCCCCCAAGTCAGGAGTGACTTCTGAGCGCATAGCCAGGAGTAACCCCTGAGCGTCACCGGGTGTGGCCCAAAAGCCAAAAAAAAAGAAAAACAAACATGTTAAATAAATGCCATCCATTTATTTAAAAAAGGTAAATGTTATTCACAAAGGTAATGACTTAATTATTTGATCAAATTTAGAAGGACTTCCTTTTTATAGATAAACTGTTGGGTACAATATGGTACAATAATTGGGTACAAAATGCAGTTACTTCTAATTCCAAACCTAATCATTGGTATAACATGTACAGATATGACTATTCAGAGAAAATTTATCAATATTTGAAAAAAGTTTGTTATCAAATATTTTTAACAAACGAGTGCAACAATTAACCAGTTACTTTTACAAAGCAAAAATAAAAATATAGAAATTAAATATTTATAAATTATTAAATTAAAACAAACTTAAAATTATTTTAAACATTATTTTTAAAATTAAAATTATTCTAAATTTATTTATAAATGTAAGAATTATGCTCTATTAATGAATTAAAATATTGATTATAAGTAAATATGTAATATATAATAAAGTTATAGTATATTAATTTATATTGCCAATCAAAATGTTAAAGCTTTATTTATTCATTAATTTGTTTGTTTTGGGGACACATCCAGCTGTGTTCAGGGTTTACTCCTGGCTCTGCATTCAGGATTTACTCTTAGCAGACTCACAAGCGTATCTGGGATGCTGATGATCAAATTTATTTCTTGGAAGACAAACACCCTTTACTCTGCTGTACTATATCCCTAGACTCCAGTCTTAGTAGTTTAATGCAAGTCCTACTTATTTTCTTGTATGTGTGTGTCTTAATTCTGAAACATGTCTCATTGAGTTAAATTCAATTTGTCTGCATTCCTGGGAAATGTGCTCTGCTGGAATAAAAACATTTCCAGTGTTCTTTAGGTTATTGACTTAAATTGTTTCCTCTTTGTCAGACTAAGATTCTTTTTTTCTATGATATGGTCAGCCAGAGACTGGTGTTCTCAGTGTTTACCACATTTCTCTATGCTTTTCTGGTCACCCCTTCCACAATAATACATCGTGCTCCTCTAATACTCATGAATGCTTTTTTAATTTTAGCCATATAAAATGTTTTGCTTTTTAGTGCTCATCATGATTAGATTGAGCCACATTAGGTAATAGTATAATCTCTTTGTAACCTATATTTCTCTGTAAAGTCCTCCAAAATGTAAATTATTCAGTACCAGGGAATAGAGTATGAGCATCTTTGGGATGTTTATGTGTGGGAAGATTTTGTCTAACAAAATCTCTTACCTAAAATATTCAACACATTTTTTACAACTTATTCCTACAAAATGATGCTTTGTCTGTGTAATTATGATGACATAAATACCCCATTTAGGGAATCAAGAAAGAAGGGAACAAATGAACTTAATTTAATCTCCTAAATAGTTTTCCTTCCTTCCCCTCTCATTTCCATTCTATTACATACCATTCAATTTTAGAATCAGTCATTAAAAAAAAATTTATGTGCCAGACACCAGTGCTACTTGCAGTGTATACAAAGAAGGAACATTTTTTATAGCTTTTCAGGAACACAACGTAGTTGGAAGAATTTCCCAAACACACCATTTGCAGTAGACGGTGGTGAGTGAAGATGAAACTGAGTTGAAACTGCCCGAAGTTCCTTATAGTGTCTGAACCAATGCCCTAATTTCCCCTACCTCCGACACACACACACACACACACACACACACACACACACACACACACACACACACACACACACCACATTCACTGAAGACAGAAATATTTCTTAAGCATACATTTTCAAGTACTTTAGGAAGCCCAGCAGTTTCTTCAATTGCTTGAATCTTTTGGGCTATTGTATTGTGACTGAAAAGGGAAACATCTCCCAGTTGGTAGTAGTCTGCTAATCTTTCTAGAACTTAACTTTCCAAGGTCAAATAAAGAAAAGCCTATACAAATTGAGACTCCCCATTAAGATGGATGTGATGGGGAAGGCAAGTCATGCTGGCAGTTTGGATGAGGATCCGCATGTGTGCTTGAATCCCAGGAGTATTCTCTGCCTCTTTG
Organism: Crocidura indochinensis; assembly: GCA_004027635.1. Taxonomy (NCBI): domain Eukaryota; kingdom Metazoa; phylum Chordata; class Mammalia; order Eulipotyphla; family Soricidae; genus Crocidura; species Crocidura indochinensis. Next base: position 4,346 of record PVKC010010173.1, read on the forward strand.
TCAATCGCTTTTGCTGTGTATTGTTGAAGACTGCCCAGCCTACCACTGGCAGTGTTCTGAAGATTTAAACAGCAGCAATTTGTTATATAGACCCTGGACTCTGGCACTGTCCTTCACAGACAAAAAAAAAAAAAAAAAGATTCACTTTTAGGCAACCAAATAAAGACAATTGACTCCATCATTGTCTTACTTTGTGTTCACTTTGGGATGCTAAATTTTAAAGAAAATGTGTCTTTCTCAGTTCAAAGTCCCATTAAACTGTTTGCCATTGTTTCTTCCATCATGCATCTTCAGAACTCAAAATTATTTTAAAGCATTTACTTTAAAAACCTGCACACCTCTCTTTCTCTCTGCATCTCAGTTTCTTTGTCTCTATCCCAGTCTCCCTCTTTATCTCTCTGTTTCCCTTTCTCTGTCTCTTTCTCTATCTTTCTTCTCCCCCCCATCTCTGATGGGATTAAGGTAGGTGATGACACACCCAGTGGTGTTCAGGGCTTTTTCCTGGCTCAGAGGTCCCTCCTGACCTTGCTGGGGAATCATATTTTGGTAGTGCTGAGGATTGAATCTGGTTGGCTGCGTGCAAAGCAGGCTCCTGAACCCCATGAATTATATCTCCATACCTTCTACAATTTTTAAAGAGCAAAAAACAGTTTCCCATAATATTAACATAGTTACCATTAATGGTGAAAGAAAAGCAGATGTGCTATTCATATTTTTGAACACCTACTAAGGCTCTGAGAAATATGAATACTAAACTGATATTTTTGTCAAGATTCTTTGCTATCCCTGGTAGAGCGCTAACACACAAGTTAGAAGACATTGGGAAAATCTAGAAGCCCCTCTATGTGAGAGAAGAGGAAAAATATTTATATATTTAGACAATGGAACTGGCCATATTTATCTTAAAAACAATCTTAATCCTAAGTGAGAGTTTGTGAATTAACAGTTGAGTTCACCATGAAGAGAATTCTTTTGGTTTATCTATTTTGACATATTTGACTATTTTGACATAGTCTAAGATATTATTCTTCTTTGATTTATTCTAAGATAACATGTTAGAACAGTGCTTCATAAACCTTTCGCCTTTTCAGAGGCAATTTTGGTATTTATTCTTATTTATATTAGGTTTTAAAATAAAGGATCCGATACACCTGGCTAAAATTTTTTCAGTAGTTGACTCCATAAACAAGCACAATATTAGGTGTTTCAAATCACAAGATGTAATAATTTCAAACAACTTGAAATAGCATTTGTTTAATTATGGGATATAGATATGAGATATATATGGATACATATTCATATATATTTGTTTAATTATGGGATATGTATATATATATATATATATATATATGCAGCTTAACAGGTCCTTTTTGCTGCTGCCCCACTAAAGATATCTCAGTAGAACTTGGCAATCTAAATTTAAAAGAAATTCTTGCAGGTGGAAACTGGGAAGGCAGCTCAACTGGTCGAGCTCATGCCTTGCATTTGAAAGGCTCTGAGTTCAAGTCCTAGAATACAATAAAAACTTCCACCCCGCCACCATCACTAGTACTGATCCCTTTAAGCACAATTAGAAAAAAACTTTCTGATACAGTCCTTAATCTTAATCAGAATAAGTTATAATAAAAATGGTATGGATAATCAGAGAATCTGTGGCATTATAAAGATCTTTGCTCCATGGAACTGGAGCAGTGGTGCAAGCAGTAGGGTATCTGCCTTGCACTCACTAACTTAGGACAGACCACAGTTTGATCCCCCCACATCCATATGGTCCCCTAAGCCAGGAGCGATTTCTGAGGGCATAGCCAGGAATAACCCCTGAGCATCACCTGATGTGATGCCCCCCCCAAAACAAAACAAAACCAAAAAGATCTTTGCTCCACAGATACAACCAAGCCTGTTGGAATTGCATAGCCTGATATTCTCTTCATTCCAAAAACATCATACCTTGCTTTCTTTATCTTTCTCATTTTCCCTCTAAATCTATTTAGCTGATAAGAAACATTTTTATGTTTTTATAGTTTATCTGTTTACCCTTATAGAACTTGATATTTTTACCCAGTTTAAGAGAATTGGAGAAAGTGTTCTCTGTAGATCATTGTTCAAAGAAAATGGACACAGTAAAAAGTTATAAAAATTGTGGAAAATGAAGTTCCAGAAAAAATATAATAAAAATTTTCCCGGAAAATATATAAACTCATAATCAATGAATAGAATTTATGTTTTCAAGGGTTGAAAACTCAGCATATTGATTTAACATATAAATTTATATTTAGCAAAACTACTCATCACATTCAGGAACATAAAATTTCTCTGCTATTTGCCTGACAAGAGCATTTAATGCAAGTCCAGCTGTTTATAAAACCAATGGTACTGGATTTTCAAATAAAGATATCTTCTATAGAACATGCTAATTTGTTAGAAAAAAATAGATGATAGGAGGAAGAAATATACCATCAAAATCAGAATACAGCATTTGTCAGATTTGACTTGCAAATTAATAATGGTAAGTCCTTAAGGTCTCAGATTTACCAATATACTTAATGCAAGTTTAATAATATTTACTTAACAATATACTTAATCCAGATACTGTGGTCTGAGTCAGTGAAGTAATTCATTCAGTTTGGTTAACATACAAAACTGTTCGTAGTTGAATAATATCTGAACACTTTTCTCAGTGTTGCCATATTATTTCCATTTTTATTGAAATCATTATTTCCTAGTGGAGGAATTGTTTTTCTTAATTTTCACAAAGAGAGATAAAGCACTCCAAGTGAAGCTACACCAAACAAAAACATATAAACGAAAGTGAATTTATATTAAAGCACACAATTTTTCAAAACTATTTGATTTTTCTAATTTCAATAATGGAGAGAATTAGACTTACTATTTGATCTTTTGTTCCAGTTGTGGTAACTTTGATTCCCACAGTTCAAACAGTTCTAAGTTTCACTAGTTCATCTTAGACAATAAAAAATTACAAAATAAAAATACATTTATAATAGTGTACAAATCATAAAATACTAAAGAATTGATTTAACAAGAGGTGAACAATATTCCTTCAATGCACAGAATTGTGCTGATACAAAATTATAAAGTCCCAGATACAGAATTTCACAATAGTGGGGTCGGAGAGATAGCATAGCGGTAGAGCATTTGCCATGCATACAGACGACCCGGGACAGACCTCGGTTTAATCCCCAGTATCCTATATGGTTCCCTGAACCTGCCAGGAACGATTTCTGAGCGGAGAGCATGAGTAACTCCTGAGCGTCACCTTTTCTGGACCCAAGACCACAAAAGGAAAAAAAGAAAAAATTCTCTATTGAATAGAAGAATCAATATTATAAAACTATCATTTTACTCCAAGTTTTCTCTATGTGTGCATGCAATGTCATCAAGATTATTTAAATTCCAGGTGCTAGAGAGATAGATAGTTCAGCAGATAGGGCTTTTAAACTTTCTCCACAAACAACCAGGGTTCTATCCCTGACACCCTATATGTTCCCTTGAGCACTGCAAAGAGTGGTTTTTCTTTTTTATTATTATTATTAATATCTTTATTTAAACATTTTGATTACAAATATGATTGTAGTTGGGTTTCAGTCATGTAAAGAACACCCCCATTCACCAGTGCAACATTCCCATCACCAATGTCCCAAAGAGTGATTCTTGTGTGAAAGTCCCAAGTATACCTAGATGTGGCCTATAAAAAAATCATTCAAATGTTTAGGGCTTTAAAGAATTCAGAAAATATCTTTCTAAAATACAAGGGATTTAGCATTTCACAAGAAAATCTTTTGATAGAGATAGTAGCACTGACTTAAAAGTATGTGATAAGGGGCCAGAGAGATAGCACAGTAGTGGTAAGGTGTTTGCCTTGCCTGCAGAAGGTCGGTGGTTTGAATCCTGGCACCCCATATGGTCCCCCGAGCCTGCCAGGAGCAATTCCTGAGCATAGAGCCAGAACTAACTCCTGAGCACAGCTGGGTGTGACACACACACAAAAAAACAACAACAAAAAACAAACAAAAAAAAGTATGTGATAAAAGTGGAATAAAAAGCAGCGTGGTGTTAGTAAAGCAATAGAGAAAGATACTAAAATACAGAATGTTGAAATAGACTTGTACACATGATCAGATAATTATTAAGGTGACTCTAGGATAAGAGAAATTCAACAAAGAGCTGCTAGAAAGACTGGACATGAACATTTTAAAAAGCACTTCAATTTCAACCTCACTCCATACATAACTTACATAATAAGTTAGTTATTGCTCCCAGGTTTTATTGAGCTCCATGGTTACAGTACTGTTAATGATCTTTGCATGCATCCATCCATCTATTCATGCATCCATCATTCCAGTTCCACTGCTACTAAGAGTAATTGCTTTCCTGCAGCAATGTCTCTTAACCCCCTGCCATCTGCACCCTCTCCATAAGCTCAGTCCTGTAGACCGATTTTCCATTCCATTGCCTAAAAATTAATTGTAGAATGATGATATTATAGAATAAACATTGTAAAATTTTTTGTAACTTTGGGAGTTTGTAAAGGTTTCTGAGTGAGGTGAAAGAATCCATAAATTGAATTTTGTAATAATCAAAATCTCTGCTCACCAAAAGACATTGTTAAGAAAGAAACTTAGGCACAAGTTGGGAGAAAATGACCTGAACAATAACATTTTACAAAGGACTTCCTTTTGACTTTTATTCAGAATGTATAGCAAATTCCAATATTCAACAATGAGTCATATAATGGCACAGATATAGATAAACTATATTTTTTGATGGTATTGCCCTTCCAAGTCATTCTTAGGTTGCTCAGTGGCACTTCCTGACAATTCTCAGCCAACTTCTTTGGCACTTCAGTGCAAAAGTTGAGGATACAGTGTCACTTAGGTCATGGTGTTGCATGGATCATGAGGTAGTAAGGGCTACCTTGGCAGTTTTTCTGGTTCTTAGGGGATTTCAGGGCTGCACTTCAGTGGTGTTCAAGGCCTTTGACCTGCAGGTGTTGTTCTTGAGATTCTTTTGTGCCCGGTACCTGGTTGAATCTAGGTCAATTGTATGCAAGACATTAATCCCTGTACTATCTCTCTGAACACAAAAGGGAAATTATTTAAGCAAATATTTCACCAAAATGGCATTTGAAGGATTAATAAGTACATTTAAAAGAATTCAACATCATTTAATTGTCATGGAAATGTAAATTAGAGCACAAATTGATGAAAGATTGACAAAGCCAAATGTTTTAGAGGATGTGAAGCATCTGGAACTCTCATAGAAAATTGCTGCAAACAGAAATAGTCCAATCTCCTTAAAAGTAGCTTGGCAGTTCCCTAAAGAGTCAATCTTATATGTATTATGTAACTCAACCTAGAACAGTGAATAGTTTCCCTTCCTCAGTGTCCACTATTGTCGCTTGTCAAGGTGAAACTTAGTACCAACACATGGAATAGGAAATTCTATTAGATTCCAAGCCATTTGGTGATGAGATCAACTTAGAATTAACCTAAAATTCTAAATATAAATACCAGTATATTTTATATAACATAACAACCATTTTAAATGAGGGGAGAAAAAATAATTTGAAATAAAAATTATCCCTCTAGAGGCCAGAGGATTAGGAAAGCAAGTAGTGTGCTTGCCTTACACAAAGCCATCCCATATACTTCCCAGAGGCCACCAGGAGTCCAGATCGAGGATTAAGTCCTCAGCACTGCTGTTTGTGGCCCCAAAACAAAAACAAGCAAACAAAAATGTATCCTTCTAGTCCTGCTTCTGAGGCCAGTTATAAAGATAATATATTCACCTTATTCTTTTTTTTTATCAGTTTTTTTGTTCTATCATGTGGTTCCTTGATTATTTTTTCTACTGAAAGAAAAAAATTATTTATTCAACATAGAGTACAAGTACTTATTGATTAGTAGTTTTCATTTGACCAGTATGATGGATAAATAAATGATGAAAAAGCCAATACATTGCTGGGTACCATCTCTTTTTGTTTTCAATGTGAGTGAATATTCCTACATGATAAAAATTTAGAGCAATACTATATGCTTTCTTTCATGCCTTGGTTCATAATGTGTAAACCACACAATGTTCATGATAGAAAAATTAGTAGAACATTGATTCTATTCCTTGTGGAAACACTTTGCTCTTTTCCTCAGAGCCATTCTAGATTTGGTAAGAAGGCATCACATATTGATCATTGGTTTAAATATGTAAAAAAGTACTACGTACGAGGCAGCAGCTCGGCCTCAATAAATGTTAGTTAGCCCCAAGTTATCACTTACGCTGAGTTTTCTACAAACCATTCCAGTCAATTTATTGGTTTAATTGCTTCTAGAACTGTGTAAAAGGTTTTGAATTCTAAAATTGTGAACTTATTGAAATTTTTCATTTTGATACTCAATAAGATATTGTTCTAACCTATATGATATGACTAAGACTATATATTAAGATCTCACATTTTGGACTGGTGAAGGGGGTGTGTGCGCATTTTATGGCTGAAACCCAATTATCAATATGTTTGTAATCATGGTGCTTGAATAAAGAAATTATTCTTTTTAAAAAAAAGTGATCCAAGTGTAGAGCCAGGAGTAAGCCCTGAACATAGCCCTGGTGACTCCCAAACCAAAAATCCAAACAAACAACAAAACGTCTGTATAAAAATTTCTGAGACTTTGTTTAGATCACTGCCATGAGATCTAAGTTCAAGCAGATAAGATAAAAGAAATCACACTTGTAGGGCTGCTGATAGCAATAATCAGATGCAGATGGAAATCCATCTGCATTAGAATGTCTGCCTATACCTGAAAGAATTGGCATTTAGCTCATTTATATCTGCAGGAGAGAAGTTCTCCCTGAAGCATGCCCCTAGATGTTACTCCAGGGAATGAACCAAACAATTTGACATTAGTTTTCCCTTTGGATTGGCAGAATTACAGCTCATCTTTGTTGAGAGGAAGATCGAGGTTTTTAGTTGATAAAGATCTCCATTTTTTCCCATCATTGCATCTTTTCATATGGGCCCATTTGGTAAGTAATGAAACCACAGAGAAAGGATTTAACTTGCCATAAGACCAAGGTCACAATTTCTGCTTTGTTATTTGACCCATGAAGATGTGGGCTTCAGGATGCTGTAAGAATAGGTACCAGAGGAATCTGTGTCATCTACTAACTTACTCATCAAATTGATTTATTCATCAATATATGGATAATAATGTTCAACTTTTTTCTTTAAAAGTACTTAGCACTTCATGTTAGACAGTGTGTGACATTTACCACTAGGTATTTCATTATCAGGTGTTTGGATTGATTCTTTGAGGAGCTTGTAGCACATATATGTGTTAGTTTTCAAATTTAAAATGGTCATAAGAAGATAATTAGGCCTTTCTAGTAATAAATATCTAAATTCTTCTATTGGCTTTTAGAGAAATATATTCAGGATATTTTTTGTTTGTTGTTTTTTTTGTTTTGTTTTGGGGTCACACCTGGCAGCACTAAGGGGTTACTCCTGGCTGTGCCCTCAGAAATCACTCCTAGGAGGCTGGGGGTGGGGGGATAAGATCATATTGAATGCTTGGGATCAAAGCCAGGTCGGTTACATACTATGCCAGGTCAGAAAGCAAATGCCCTACCCGCTGTGATATCACTCCAACTCAGGATTTTTCCTGCCATTTATATGTCCTGTATTATTAAATAATTTTCTGTTTATAAATTTCAAGTAGAAGGACGGTTGCTATTATAAAATGTTGTGATATGCCTTTTCTAGTCTTAAGTCTCAAGCAAAATGGCAATATTATGGGTTAATGTAAATGGATTAAATGGGTTAAATCTCACACAAATGTAACCTGTGAACTCCCCCAAATCCCCCCCCAAAAAATTGCCTCTTGGTGGTAGATACACGAGAAAGAGTAATTTATGACCTGTTCTCACATTAGATGATATGTATAAATATGTCCACAAATTATAAGATTTAGATGTTCCATTAATTTTCAGGCACATATTCTCACTTTTACCCTATATTATTTTGGCACATGTTTTTGTCAGGCATGTCAAGTATCTACTACTTTCTGTTCAACATGTCCAAGAAGTATAATGTTATCTGTATAATCAGCTTTATGGTGTGATACTAACATGAAAGAGACATCAGGATGCTGTATAACTTAGAACAGGAATATACATCTGAGATAATATCTTGATGACCTGTTTGCCCTTTATACATGATAAAATGTTGCCATTATCTTTGTTCAGTATCACCACCTTAAATTTTATTAGGGTAACTTTAGCCATTTTGTCTTATTACTAAGTAGTTATCACTTTGAATCTACCAGTGCAGAATCATGATAATTAAACTGGAAAGCAAGAACCGAATTTGTCTGAGGCACTGCTGATACCGAATATGAACTATAAGCAGCAATTTGGGAAAGACACTAGCACTTTATTTACCATTTCTTATGTGGTACCATTTTTCTGATGCTATTTTCTAAGAAATATGATTAAAGATGACTTTAATTAAAAAGATAGCATTATTAAAAATCATAGAATAGTTTAATTTCACCATTCTAAACCTTTTAGTCTCCCTTTATGTAAAATATAGAAGCAAAATGCCACATTCCTAGAATTTCTCTTTATATCAATCATTTGCTGTAAGTTACTGTTAAATCTAGACTTCAACAAGTGAAATGATGAAACTTGAAGGTACATGAACCATGAACCAGAATATTCAATTCTGAGTTTGGGGAATAGGCTTTTATAAGCTTTAAGTTATTTTATTATTCTATCACTTGGTATAAACTATTTAGAATCAGGTCAGTCACATGCATATTCTCCAACATTCTGTTTAGATGAATCAGGAAGATTCTCCATTTCCTTAGGTCTTAAAAGTTTTCCAACTGTGTAATAGGGGACTTGATGGCAGTAAAATGTAATCAGCATTCAACCTGAAAAAAAAAATCAGCATGTCGTGTCAGCTACTCCCAGGTTTGCTCAATTAAAATCTCTATGTGTGTTCCTCCATAGCTTTGTTCTTTTACCATATGGATACTAATACCCAGTTTGTAGATAGATATTGAATAGTAGAACGTCCCCAAACTATGTCACTAAAAGATTATGTGGAAGACCCCAGCAATATCTTACTCTACCTTATGCCAACTTTATGGCTCCACTTGTAGGTATATGGGAAATAAAAAATAATCTATTGTATGTAAGAAATTTTGTGATTTAGGCATGGCATTATTGCAGTTTTCTTATCTTTTGCTCTTTCATTTTTTGTTTCCTTCTTTTACTTGAAGCTTGGTCTGTAAATTATTTTTGGGAATAAGAAGCATATTCTTGAAGTAAATGACATAGATAACCTGTTCTTAATGACACACCTACATAAATTTGTGGATATAACAGCTGATTATAGCTATTATAGTGATTATTATTATTATTATTATAGTGATGGTTAGCTATTATTAACCTGCACGTCACTGAATGTTATTCCTGAATGCTATTTATTCTTTCCCATTATTATCATTAGAAGTAAAATTTTTCATTCCAGATAAATTCTAAACACAAAATTGTAAGAAAAAATGTTAGTAGTGTGGCAAGTTACTATTGAAGAGATCTTGATGCAATACAAATGTTTTTCTTATTTTAAAAACTTATCAATTATATTACATACTTTCAGCCATGTAAAACTTTCAACAGAGTTCTTTTTAATGTATAGAATTTATTATACAGGTAGACTACATTATTGGGCTGTGTGGATTAAACCTCGAATTATTTTTCTAAATGAAATGGTAAGTCTTCCCTGATATCAACTCATTATTAACAACTCATTATTATGTGCATGTATGTAAATTACCTATTTGCAGCATAAGCTAGTTTTCTTTTTGCATAATTCTGTAAGATACTTCATTACTGAAACACTTAAGTCAGATTATTTCTTCAGCATTTTTTCTTCAAATGCTTAATTTTATAACACTAGGATAGCAATATCAAGAATTACATTAAAAGTCCCTATTGACATTTTGTTTGTGTTCTTCACAATGTTTATTGTGAAGGCAGAGGGCTAAAGAATAGGCTTCTCTGAATGCCAAAAAGTTGATCTAGGCTTTATGAGTGACAATATATGGGTTCCTGGTGAAGCTATGGTCACCTATGTTTTTACCATTGTTTAATCTTAAAATAAAAATAGATTACTGATGAAGAACCAATAGAAAATACTTGGTATAAAGTTACTTCCTGTTTCTTACTTTATTTGGCTCTAGCCTGATTTTTTTTGATTGAATTACCATGATTTCTCAATGACTTACATTTCAAATCAACTTGGCAGAATTATCATGTGCTCCAGAGACAATATTACTTAAAACATGTGTCACTTGGATCTGTCTCATGCATTATTTTAAGAGCAAGCATAATTTGATGAAATTAAATGTGTGAAATTTAAATATCAATATAGCTTCTAATTCATCATTTTTATCAAAGGGATTCTGATTTTGAAATTGTCTTCCAGTATTAACAAAAACACACTAAGACATATTTAATCATTTGAGACCAGTACAGGCAGACATCATCTGTCTTTTCTGAGGATGTCCTTGAATTTCAGTAGCTACAAGTCAATACAGCTTTATTAAATCCTGTGCAACAATATACAGTACAAATTCAATAAAGGAGGAATTTACTGAAGTCATTTTTTTAAAATCAGTACATCTATTTTATGTAACTCTTTCCTCTATTTTTTTTTTTTTTTGGTTTTTGGGTCACACCCGGCAGTGCTCAGGGGTTACTCCTGGCTCCATGCTCAGAAATTGCTCCTGGCAGGCATGGGGGACCATATGGGGCACCGGGATTCGAACCGACGACCTTTTGCATGAAAGGCAAATGCCTTACCTCCATGCTATCTCCTGGGTCAAACTTTTCTTTGTTAGATTTGGTGAAAAAGTCTGAATGTATATCAAAGACATACTAAGGTAGGTATTGTCCACCACATGTCTGTCTTCTTGTTTTTTTCTGGAGTAACTGAATTCTCAGTTAATGTGTTCTTATGCTTTCTATCTCATTGAAATCATTTGTAGGGTGTGGCATGGATGTCCCAAGTGGTGTTCAGGAGACACAAGGTTTCCTTCTATTGATTCTTGACCAAATGGGCTGGCAGTTCAATGGAAGGGCCCAAGGACACAGAGTTGATAGGTTTCTCTGTGATGGAGGCAGATTACACAAGTCTCTTGACAATGTAAGTCTAGGGACACAACTGGCCGATCTGAAGACCTTCAGAGCAGTGCCTGATGATGCTGAAAGGATCAGGCAGTACTGGGAATGAAATCAGTGTCAGCTACCTCAAGACATACACCTTAACCCTGGCACTATCTCTCCGGCTCCTGAAATCATTTTTAAATCACAGAGCAAAGGATCCCAATCATCATGCAACTTAGAAAACCAAATCATAATATAGGCAACATTTTCAAAAAGAAAAAGACTAGGGCCAGAGTGGTAGCACAATGGTAGCGCATTTGCTTTGCATGCAGCTGATCCAGGACAGACAGGGTTCGGTTCCCAGTATACCATATGGTCCACAGAGCCAGGAGCGATTTCTGAGCATGGAGCCAGGAATAAACCCTGAACGCTGTCAGGTGTGCCCCCCCAATAAAAGAAGTAAAAGAAGAAAGAAAAAGACTTGTGAAAACAAAATTTTTGTGAGACATATTTTTACAAATGAATAACAATAGCTTCCTGTGAATAGAATCACAAAGTCTGGATAATAAAAGTAGATTTAGTTATCTTTCCAAACCCAAATGACGTATTAGAATTTTTGTGCCACTTGAATGTTTCAAACTTCTTTGAAAAGCAATTAAAGCATCAAAATTCATTTTAAATGTGTCATGTCATAATAATTACTAATATGATATCTTGCATCTATTAGGTTCTTTGTACAAAACACTGACCTAAATACTCAAGATTAAGTATAGTAGATTAATTCTCACATCAAATCTAAGGATACTTAGAAAGTGGCCAAACTTCTGTAAAATCATTCTTATAATATTTTCTTGATAATATTCTTATTCCTTAGTCTGTGCTATCACATTTATTACATATGAAATGGGTTTGCTGTTAAGCTATAGAATTAAGCATACATCTTTAGGTGTTAATTATTTTAATTTTTGTTTGTTTTGGGGGGTTACACTGGTGGTACCCAGAGATTACTCCTGGCTCTGTGCTCAGGAATCACTCCAGGCATTACTTGGGGGCTATATGGGATTCTAGAGATCGAACACAGGTTGGCCACATGTAAGGCCAACACCATATCTGCTGTATTATCTCAGTGGCACCAGTAGTTAGCATTCTTGACTCAATGTCTCAGTCTTTTTCTCACTGCCAATATTATTCTGAGCAAGCCACTTTGTTTCTGGAAGAACCTGAGATTTTTACCTGCAGAATAAAAAGAGTATGCCTTCTCATTTTAGAGATTTAATATGGGAATCAAGTGAAGTTAGTAGAAACTTAAATGCATTGTTGGATGTGACCTGACCTAGGGTAACATCTCAGCAAGGAGTAACTAAAAACCATTTGAGACTGTCCTCATGTTCAGCACAAATGGTATTTTCTCATTGCTTGTTGCTTTATATAGTCAATAGCTTCATGCATAGCAACAGCCTTGAAACCAATTGGCAAGAATATAATGAACATGCTTTAAGCAGGAAATGTTAAATGATCTATGTCTGTTCTTATGGGCTGTCTCGATAAATTCAGAGGGTGGTTTTCTCAGTTGAAAAGAAAGCAAATGACCTCAAGTCATTTATTCATGTTCATGAATAAATTTGACATTTGATGAAAAAAATGGTAAGATAAATTAAATTTGAGGATTTTTATTTAAGAAAGCCCTAAAAATAGTGCATGGTTTTTATTTAACTTCACTCTCTTTTTTGCATAATTTAGAAGCTGCCTCTTCCTCCTCATCCCCTCTTTTTCTCCTTCTCTTGTTCTTTTACTTCCTCCTCCTCTATTTCCTCCTCCTCCTTCTCCTCCCTCTCCTCTTTGTCTTCACCCATCTATTGGAGTCCTCCATTTTCCTTGCAGAAACAAAAAAAGCTGAGAAAAAATGCAGCAATATAACTACGAAGAAGTGTCATCAGAAATTTAACAGAATGAATTGCAGGAATTTGATTTTTATTTTAAAATATTAACATCTATGAATATATATGCAGCATTTTTCTAAAGGATTAACCAAACTGAAACACCTTCCAATGTCATATTTATAACAGAATTGTTAGAGAAAAGAGAGGAAAGGTAAAATTTATATCTTCTCTGTTTTTTATAGTTTTGTAAAGTTATCTGACAGACTTGCCTATGGTTTGGATTCTTTGTGTGTGAGTCATGGCGGCAGTGTGTGTGTGTGTGTGTGTGTGTGTGTGTGTGTGTATGTTTGTGTGTATGCGTATTAATAAATGAAATCCAGAAAAATCTCCTAAGGATTTTAATCCTATTGATGCTTTAAAAAATTCATAAACACCAACAGGCTCTCACAGATCATATTGTTATAGAAGTTTTGGGTTGTCTCTCTTTTTTTCTCTCAACAATGTCTGACTCCCGCCTCTTTTCCACAGAATCTAACCCTCTCTCCTGTAACTTGCTGCTAAGCAGCTTTCCAAGGGGAGAAAGGTTTGAAAACGTGGGGGAAGATGTGAACTGCAGCCCACATAAAACTCTTTATTTAGATCATTTTATCCACAGATTTAAAAAATTGCTAACCAAGGTACTCAATCCTATTTTCTTAGCCAAAATAGCAAATAAAGTAGAAGGCCAGCAATGCTTAACACACCTGCACCCTGCTTGGAATCCAGATTTCTTATTAAGTGCTTTGTTATTTTACTATTATCCTTTCCCTAAAATTCACAGAATTGAGGCAAGCATGTGCATGATTATAAATCTTTACCAGTAGATATAGGAGTCAACCTCACTTCTGATTCCTTGAGAATTCGCTTTATTTTTTTTACTTTAATCATCTCAGCAGAAGAAAATGAGAAGCTGTACCCTACTCAAAATAAACAAAAACAACACAAGAGAACATTTTAAATGGTAAACACAGCAATGAAAGCAAAATTGTCAACTGTATGTTGATGGTACTGGAAAGAACGTGTGTCCGAAGCCAAGAAATCTGCAGTTAATTTTCTAGACGAAGTACTCACAAGTCATGTGATATTAAATTTGTGGGTTTCTTTGTTCATCTGTTCAACTGGAGGAACTACCTGTCTAAATTTCTGTATTAAATGTGCAGTAATGTTCTATATGCATTTTCCTTAAAGAGTCAGAGAGTAAATTTGGGTACAGAGTAAGGAGTCATTATGATAAAGCTAAAAAGGCACCGACAATGCAAACATTAACAAATGTGTCTGTTTTCAGCAAAACTTTACGTAAGTTTTGTAAAGTAAAACTTTACTTAAGTCTTACAGAAGTAAGGGAGTTTGGAGAAAAGGAAAAAATGGAAAACTATATGGAGATTCCTCAAAAAAAAAAATGAAAGTAGAGCTCCCATATGATCCAGCTATGCAACTCCTAGGTATATAGCCTTGAAACACAAAAATACAATTCAAAAGTCCCTTCCTCACACCTATATTCATTGCCACACTTTTTACAATATCCAGGCTTTGGAAACAACCACGATGCCCTTCAACAGATGAATGACTAAAGAAACTGTGGTATATATACAGAATGGAATATTATGCAGCCGCCAGGAGAGATGAAGTCATGAAATTTTCCTATACATGGATGTACATGGAATCTATTAAACTGAGTGAAATAAGTCAGAGGGACAGAGATAGGCACAGAATAGCCTCACTCATCTATGGATTTTAAGAAAAATAAAAGACATTTTTGTAATAGTTTTCAGAGACAATAGAGATGAGGGCTGGAAGGTCCAGCTCATGATATGAAGCTCACCACAAAGAATGGTGAGTGCAGTTAGAGAAATAACTACACTGAGAACTATCATAACAATGAGAATAAATGAGGAAAGTAGAAAGCCTGTCTAGAGTACAAGTGGGGGTGGGGCAGGGAGGTGGGAGATTTGGGGCACTGGTGATGGGAATGTTGCATTGGTGAAGGGGGGGTGTTCTTTATATGACTGAAACCCAACTACAAGCATGTTTGTAATTAAATTGTATAAATAAAGACCTTAATAAAAAAGAAATATAAAAAAGTGGTGGGAATGTTGCACTGGTGAAGGGGAGTATTCTGTTTATGACTGAAAACCAACTACAATCATGCTTGTAATCTTGGTGCTTAAATAAAGATTTTATATCAATTAAAAAATAGATGACACTGGAGTGATAGTAAGGAAAGAAGGTGTTTGCTTAAGCACTACCTGTGTTTATCCCAGGCACCTGATATAGTCCCCTGCACATGGCTTGACCTTTATTTTTTTGATAATATTTTTATTTAAGCACCATGATTACAAGCATATTTGTAGTTGGGTTTTAGTCATAAAAAGTATACCCTGGGGGCTGGAGAGATAACATGGAGGTAAGGCCTTTGCCTTGCATGCAGAAGAACGGTGTTTCGAATCCCAGCATCCCATATGGTCCCTTGAGCCTGCCAGGAGCAATTTCTGAGTGCAGAGTCAGGAGTAACCCCTGAGCGCTGCCAGGTGTGACCCAAAAATCAAAAAAAAAGTATACCCTGTTTCAATAGTGCAAATTTCCTGCCACCAATGTACTTTATCTCCCTCCTCTCCCACTCACTGCCTCTCTTCTAGACAAGTATTCTATTCACATTAGTGCCACACAAACTAAAATACCTTGCTGTCAACTTAACTAAAGAGGTGAAGAACCTATACCGAAAAATCACAAAACACTGCTTCAAGAAATAAAAGAGGACAAAAGGAAATAGAAACACATACCCTGTTCATGAATTGGGTGGATTAACATCATTAAAATGGCAATACTTCCCAAAACATTGTACATATTTAATACAATTACTATAAGGATACCATGACATTTTTCAAAGTATATATAACACCCCTGAAATTCATATGTAGCAATAAATGCCCATGAGTAGCTAAAGCAACCCTTAGGAAAAAAGAAGATGGGAGGCATCACTTTCCCAACTTTAAATAAAAAGCAGTAGTCATTAAAATAGCATGGCATTGGAATAAAGACAGACCCTCAGATCAGTGGAATAGACCTGAGTATTCAGAGAATGTTCCCCAGACACACAATCAATTAATCTTTGATAAAGGGGCAAGAAATAAAAAATGGGGCAAGGAAAGCCTCTTCAACAAGTGGTTTTGGGAACTACTGGATAGGCACATGCACAAAAGCAAACATGGACCTCCATCTAACACCATGCACAAAGGTCAAATTCAAATGGATTAAAGAACTTATAGGAACAAGTAGATAAAACTCTCTCTGGCATTGAGACCAAAGGCACCTTCAAGGAAGTAACATAACTCTCCAAAGAAGTGGAAGCAGAGATACACAGATGGAACTATATTAAGCTGAGAATTTTCTGCACCTCAAAGAAAATAGTAATTAGGATACAAAGGACACCCACAGAATAGAAGAAACTATTTGCCTAATACCCATTAGATAAGGGGCTAATATCCAAAATAAAGAAGACACTGACAGAATTTAACAAGACAAAAAATCTAACCCCATCCCAAACTGGGGAGAAGAAATGAACAGACACTTCCTCAAATGAAGAATTACAAATTGTCAAATTTTCCATATCACTAATCATCAGGAATATGTAAATCAAAACAACAATGAGGTAGCCTCTCATGCCACAGAGACTGGCACACATCACAACGAATAAGAACAATAAGATGCTGGCAGAGATGTAGGAGAAAGAAGCTCTCATTCACTGCTGGTGGGAATGCCATCTTGCCCAGCCTTTATGGAAAACAATATGGAGATTCCTCAAAAACAGAAATTGAGTTCCCATATAATCCAGCTATATCACTCCTAGATCTATACCCTAGGAAAAACAACAACCACAAAAAAAATGTCCACAATACAAAAATGTCTCTGCACACCTATAGTCATTGATGTGCTATTTACAATAGCCAAAATCTGGAAACAACCCAGATATTTGACAACAGATGAGTGGCTAAAGAAACTGTGTACATATACACAATGTAATACTATGCAGCTATTAGGAGAGATGAAGTCATGAAATTTCCTTATACATGGATAAATTAAGAAACTATTATGCTGAATGAAATAAAGCAGAAGGAGAAAGACACAGAATGTTTCACTCATCTATGGGATTTAAGAAAAGTGACTACAATATTGTAATAATACCCAGAAGCAATAAAGATGAAGGCTGGAAGGATTGCCCCACGACATGAAGCTTACCACAAAGAGTGGTGCGTTCAGTTTGGGAAATAACTACACTGACAACTATCATGACAGAGAGAAGCAGGGGGTAGGGGAGGAGGGAGATGGGGGCAGTGGTGGTGGGAATGTTGTACTGTGAAGGAGAGTGTTCTTTTTTATAGCTGAAACCCAACTACAAACATGTTTGTAATCATGGTGCTTAAATAAAGATATTAGAAAAAATAGAAGGCAATAGATCAAATTATTAGAAACTGCAAGAATCTTAGGTCATTGTTAACTGATTTTTTATGTAAAAATAAAAAATGCTATTGTACATTGGATATAATTAGTTAGAAAAGTTAATGAGCGAAAAGCTGCCTTTTGTAACAGAAGCAAACAACAAAATATAGAATGTAATAAGACATGTTCAGAACCAAAATAAGAAACTGAAAACAAAACAAAACTGTATTTTGAAATGTGCAAAGAACAGCCAACAAACCTAGAATAAATGGAATTAAATACCTAATTCATTTTTTATTTTCTATTCTCTTTATTAATATATTATTTAAGTGCCATGATTACAAATATATTTGTAGTTTGATTTCAGTCATAAAAAGAACACCCCTTTCACCAGTGCAACATTCCCACCAACAATGTTTACAGAGATAGGAAACATTCTTTATTTATTTTTTTTATTTTTATGGTTTTTTTTTTTTTTTTGGTTTTTGGGCCACACCCAGTGACGCTCAGGGGTTACTCCTGGCTATGTGCTCAGAAGTCGGTCCTGGCTTGGGGGACCATATGGGAACCGGGGATCAAACCGAGGTCCATCCTAGGCTAGCGCAGGCAAGGCAGGCACCTTACCATCAGCACCACCGCCCGGCCCCTTTTTTTAATTTAATTTTATTGTTTTTGGTGGGATAGGAAACATTCTAAAGATGTTTAATTCCTACTAAATTCATCATCTCTTTATAATGTACTAACAAATCAAAGTCATAATAGGATTTTGAAAGTATACAAAATTATTCTAAAATTAATTGTAATAAATAAACATGTGATGGCTTCAAAAATGAAAGCCTGTTACGAACATGTTTGTAACCAAGGTGCTTTAATAAAAAAAACTTTTTTAAAGAAAGGAAGAGATAATGAATGGGGAGACTTCCTCTTCCAGATACTATTCGGAGTTATCATTGATAGGAGATGTTCAATGGGTCCAACAATATATTCCCAATTAATGAAGTTTGTCTGGGCAGCCAATTAAGGTTTTAGAATGAATGGCAAGACTTCCTTGTATGAAAACATAGACAAAACCTCATTTTTACGTGATATAAGACATTAAGCAATAGAAACGAGTATCTTGACACCTTCACTCATTCTAGAGTTTCACATCCTGCTTGCCATTAGTATCCAGATAAGAAGGAATTGAAAGCTCCCAGGTAGATTTTTCTTCTGCCGTATTACTCCATCTTTTAGAACCGTGGCTCCTTAGAGACTTTTACTTTTAGAATCTCAATGATACGAATTCTTCTAGCAAACTGAGTGACTTTCAAAATAGCTTCCAAAAGAGAAAGCCACCTCGCTAACACCAGAATAGCAGCTCTATGGGATCCTCAACCAAGGTCAAAGGTAAACTTACAATGTCTGTGTACCTAATTTCGCAGGAAATGTGAAATAATGAGTATGATATTCTAGTTTGTGAAGTATGTGATCATTTTTTTTTTGTAGAATGGAAAATTCATAAAGCCTACATACTTATTTTCTTTGTTTCTTTTTGGGGGGTGGGTTGGGTTACACTCAGGCGCTCTGGGGTTACTTCTGGCTCTGTGCTCAGAAATCACACCTGGCAGGCTCAGAGGACCATGTGGGATGTCGATATTTGAACCACTGTCCGTCCTGGATTGGTTGTGTGCAAGGCAAATGCCCTACCGCTGTACTATCTCACCGGTCCCTACATATTAATTTTTCTATGCTCTTTTCCTTCCTACTCTAATTTTATTTCCTTTCCGCTTGAAGAGCCCACTTTTACACCAGGTATATGAGAGGGCTGATGATTAAAATTTAAAAAAAAGATCCTCAGCTTTTATCAGTTTGAAAAATGGCATTCTTAAAGATTTAAATCTTAAAGATTTCTATAATCTTCCTGAAACAGAGTATTTTTTTAAATATACTAATTTGATAATATTCTTCCTGCTGCCATGATTTTGATGAGAAATAAAATATTATCTTACCATTCCACCACCATTCTAAATTGTATCCCTCAGGCTAATTTAAAGCATTCTCTATATCTGTTTAAATAAGTTTAAAAAAGAGGTGCTGATGTGTGATTATTGTTTTATTTATCCTATAACTAGATTATCTTCCTATTTAATTTTCTTTGCTGATTCTTGGATATTGAGAGTTTCCATTCACTGAAAACTTCTCGACTTTTTCTATTTAAATGATTCTTCTGCTAAATTTGTTCTTTCATCTCTCACTGGCACTCCATTATATGCTTCTTATCCTTTCAGCATTTTAAGGTTTTTTTTGACCTTCAGTTTTTCTAATGTGAAATTAGAATTCACCTATATTTCTGTTCTGCTTTAATTAATGTGATAGCTTCTTCTGGAAATGTTTAAGACATATTTCTTATCTTTGTTTTTCAATGGTCTTACTATATTTGATTATTTATATCGTTCTCTAAATATAGAAATTTTTCTCTACAACTTTTTCAAAGCACTTTTTATCTCTCTGTTAGATCAATACTCTCTATTTGGGCAAGCGTACCAGACATTATTATCAAAATATACTACATATCGGTATTTTAATTTGTAATATATTTTTTCTTTTATAATGTTTATATAATTTTGATTGATCTTTCTCTTTTGTCAATAACTTATCTTCTTAAGAGCTGATCTTTTTTGGTGGGGTTGGTCACACCCAATGCCACTCAGGGGTTACTCCTGGTTATGCACTCAGAAATCGCTCTTGGCTGAGGGACCATATGGGATGCCCGGGGATCTATCCATGGTCCGTCCTAGGCTAGAGCATTCAAGGAAGACACCTTACTCCATGCACCACCATTCCAGTCCCAGAGTTGATCTTTATTGTCAGGTTCTACCAATAATTTTTTTAATATAAATGTATTTTTCAGTTGTCATGTTCCATTTTTTCCTTACTTTGATATTCCATTCTTCTGGAACAAGATTTCCATCTGGGACAAGATATGTTTTCTCTATGTCATATAACAAGAAAATTAAATTGAGGATTTAGAAATGGATTTAGTATCTGAATTTTTTTTCAAGGTTCACACTCAGCAGTGTGCAGGACTCTTGGGTCTGCACCCATGATCAATCACTCTTGGCGGACTTGGGTTACCATATAGGATGCTGGGAATAAAACTCAGGTCAGCTCTATGCATGACAAATACCCTATCCCACTGTACTTATAACTCTAATCCTTGCATGTGAACTTTTAATGTAATTTGTTTACACATTTTAATCACTCCCACAGAGTTTATATGCATGCCAGAAGTAGTCCATACATTAGATATATGTCAGGAAACTCTCTACAAAAATTGAAAGGGTTGAGGGAAAGGATTTCAAAACTAGAACTGGGTCAATGTAATCACCTTTCCCTCTGTACCTTTTTGAAATTTTAGCTTAATTAATTTTTTAATTTAATTTAACATTGTTTTTGGATATTTCAAAATTTTAGGAGCTTCACATTTCTCATTTTTCCTAATTATTGCCACTCTCACCATCAAAGTTCCAGAGCCATCCCACCATCAAACAAACAAAACCCACAAAGCTTTACTCATTCCTAATACCCATTCTCTGCTTCTCTCTGTCCTTCTCTCCCTCTCTTCCTGTCTCTCTCCTTCTCTCTCCTTCTCTTCCTCTCTCTCTTCCTCTCTTTCTCTCTCCCTTTCTCTCTCCCTTCCTTTCTCTCCCTTTCTCTCTCTCTCTCTCCATTTATTTTTTACTGACTCAATGAGTTAGGCTGTTGAGTTTTTCCAGTTCATTTGTTTTATTTAGTCATTTTCAATGTATGAATGAAAACAATTAAGAGTTACCTTTTGGGGGCCCGGGAGATAGCATGGAGGTAAGGCGTTTGCCTTTCATGCAAAAGGTCATCGGTTCGAATCCCGGTGCCCCATATGGTCCCCCGTGCCTGCCAGGAGCAATTTCTGAGCATGGAGCCAGGAGTAACCCCTGAGCACTGCCGGGTGGGACCCAAAAACCAAAAAAAAAAAAAAAAGAGTTACCTTTTTATCTCATTACTTACTTTTCTAAATGTAAGTACCTCAAGCTCCATCCATAAAGCATAGTTTCATTTTTATGTAAGAATATGGGGCCGGTGAGGTGGCGCTAGA